>JACXGJ010002239.1:0-38036 GCA_016801105.1 Esox niger | reverse complement strand
GAGGTCCGGTCCCTGGCCACCGGGACAGAAGCAGAGTCGCACCTGACCCGCCATGCCCCTGCCCCCGGTAATGTGTTATTGAATTGTAATAAAGCTACAGCCAATCATTACATTTTCACCGGAAGACACATTTTCCCACAGTCTCAGCCCTCTGAGATTGAGTAGGTCATTCCAAGGATTCCTCTGCTCCATCACCTGATAGTGGGCAGAGGAAGGCAGCGTGCACTATATTATTTCAACAGCTCTATTAGTTTAGCGCAGTCCTCACTAAACCCGCCGGTCACGGCTGTCTCCGCTGCGCCGTCTAGCACGGCGCAGTGGGGTCCACTCTGCACAACTGTTTCTCCTCTGCTCTCTGCTCAGGGAGATCCTAGTAGACGGCTTGATGGGAATGAGCGCCGGGTTAGTGGCGCACTGTCTAGCTCTGTGTTTTTGCGTGCTAGACAGGTGCTAAGCTGCCTTGGTGACGCGTCCACAGCCACCGCTACGGGCAGCGGGAGCATACAGGAAAATGTCTCTCTCGCCCTGTGGCGCAGAATATCGTATCCAATGCCGTACTCCCCTCTTTCCCAGTCACTGAGGTGATCAGGGCGACAGAGATTGGGGAAATGATTGGTGTACAATCTAAGGTTAATGAAAGTTATGTTATAGACGTAACTGATTTCATTAACCCAGTTTCTCCACAGCCCCATAGGAATAAGCGCCGGTTTACTGGCGGTACCCGGTTGCCTTGGCGACGCATCTGCGGTCACTACTATGAGATGATCGGGATGACAGAGGTTAGGGAAGTGCTTGTTGTACAGTCTTACAATCGGTTAGTGCAGAGCCTGTTTCAGAGTGTGTGCCTTTTCTCCAATCGCCCCTCTCGCCTCTCCGCTGGGCGCAGCGCAGTGTCATTTCCTCCTGTCTCGGCAAACGATCGCGTGTCCTGCAGTCCCGATCCGGTCATCCCTCCCACTCACTTTCAAGTCTCACCCCCCGTGGGCTGTGCCTCCGCCATCGGCGGACTGGGCAGTGGCGGTGAGGGCGAGATCAGAATACGAGAAGTTTCTCGGGGCAGCCTCTCAACTTCGTGCACTCCCAATCTCTCATCACTAATGGGATTGGCGTCGTCTTTGTACTCTCTCACCTTGGTTGGAGCAGACAATTCGAAAGGGGTATTCGATTCAGTTTCGTTAATTGCCGCCCCCCTTCGCCAGGGTGCTGGAGACAACAATGACGTCACCAGAGAGGGTGGTTGCCCTGTTGGCAGAGAGCGCACTTCTGCAGAAGTTCCATTATCAAAATCGTTCCCCTGGACAGGAGGCAAATGGGGTTTTACTCCCTTTACATCCTGGTTCCAAAGAGGATGGGGAAGTGAGGCCGATCTTGGACTTGCGAACACTGAATGAGGGTGTGACCATGAGGCCCTTTGCATGCTCACGACGAGACAATTATTGGAATGCATACTCCCACACAATTTTTGCACAAGCATAGACCTGAAGGATGCTTACTTCCATGTACCAATTGTTCCATGGCACAGAAAGTTCTTCCGTTTTGCCTTTCAGGGCACAACGTACGAATACATGAGTGCCGTTCGGTTACGCTCTGGCTCCGCGCACGTTCTCCAAATGCGTGGAGGCTGCGCTGGAACCACTGAGACGCAGGGAGATCAGAGTTCTAGCCTACCTGGACGATCTACTGATCCTGGCGTCGTCAGCAGAGCTGGCGATCGAGCACACGACACAATTGGTATCTCACTACGCAATTGGGTCTGGCTGTGAATTGGCAGAAGAGCGACCCTTGGCCCAGTCAGCAAGTGTCCAATCTCTGTCTCCACTTGCACACTAGTCTAATGAGAGTGCGCTTTTCAGATGCATGGGCGAAGTATACTCTCTGCTCTTCGCCTACGTCGCCCCCACGCACGTTGTCGGTCGGTTCGATCATGTCATTACTCGGACTCATGCGGGCAGCCCACGCGGTTGTGGCGCTGGGACTGTTACACATGCACTCCCTACAGAGGTGGTTCGCGCTACAACGTGTGGACCCGGTGCGTCACCGCCGGCATCTCCTTGTGATTCCCCGGGCCCTGGAAAGGGACTTGGCCTATTGGAGTGACTTGGACGTAGTGTATCGTGGCGTATCGACGGGCAGAGTGGGTTCATTCACTTAGGTTTTCATGGACGCTTCATTGACCGGCTGGGGGGGTGTGTCACGGCCAAGCTGTGAGAGGCCTATGGCTGCACAACGAACTGCACATCAACCTACTATAACTCGAGACTGTTCGGTTGGTGCTGGTCCACTTTGCTCCAATACTACGGGGCCGGGATGTCCTGATCCGATCGGACAACCACGCCACAGTGGCTTACATCAACCGCCAGGGCGGGGTTCGGTCTCCCTCACTCCACCGGGCAGCAATGAGATTGTGGCTGTGGGCCCACAGCCATCTCCATTCCCTGTCGGCAGTTCATGTCCCAGGCAGCTTGAAAGTGGGCGCAGACATGATGTCACGAGGGGGTCCTTGAGACGACAACTGGCGTCTTAATCCTGAAATCCTCTCCCAGATTTGGAGGAGATTTGGGGAGGCGCAGGCGGACTTGTTTGCGTCGAGAGAGAACAGTCGTATGTGGTTCTCCCTCAGGATTCAGGATGATCCCCCATTGGGCATGGATGCATTTGCCCAACACCCGTGGCTGCAGGGCCTCCTTTACGAGTTCCCTCCACAGACATGGTTCGCACACCTGCTGGCACAGGTTGCGATGGATTGAATGTGATCCTCATCGCCACGGATCATCTGGCGGTGTGGTTTCCGGAACTGATTCGATTATTGGTGGAAGAGCCGTGGCTGATTCCTCAGCGCAGGGATGCGCTGTCTCAGGCGATGGGGGGCGATCGTGCACCCGCCAACGCTAAACGGACCACTGAAAGCCTGGCTCCTGAACGGGACCGGCTGATTCGCAGGGGGCTGTCTCATGCCGTCATTCGCACCATTCAGGGTGCAAGGGCCAGCTCGACCTCTAAGCTCTACGCGAATAGATGGTCCATCTTTGTGCGCTGGTGTGCGAGATCGGATACGGATCCAATCTGCTGCCCAGTGGAGAAGATATTACTCTTTTTACAATATCTGTTTGATAGGCAGAGATCGCCCTCTACCGTGAAAGGTTATGCATCTGCAATCTCCGCTTGTTATGAAGGGTTGGGAGGCAGGACTGTGTTCAGCCACCCCTTGTTCAAACGTTTCCTAATGGGGACACAGAGACTGAGACCTGTCGTACAGGCGAGCGCGCCTCAGTGGGAGCTGTCGAAGGTGCTGAAAGCGCTCTGTGAGACGCCTTTAGAGTCACTGGGACAGATTCCTTTAAATCTCTTGTCTATTATGACTGCGATATAATTGGGTTTTTGCTCTGCAAAACAAGTGAGCGAACTCTGCGCTCTCTCGACACGGCCCGATTGCTTATTCATCAATGATGACTTAAGTTGAATGGTGCTGAGGCCGAATCCTACATTAGTGCCCAAAATCATTACGAGTTCTTACAGATCCCGTGTGATTGAGCTACATGCCGCACGGGAACGAGGAGGATAGACGGAGGCATAACTTTTGCCCTATTCGGGCAGTAGCGCAATATGTCAAGCGTATCAGAGCGATCAGGCTGTCCCCACAGCTGTTCGTTTGGCATGGTGCTTCTGCAGTGGGTCGACCTCTTTCGAAACAGAGGTTGTCTGCTTGGCTATGCCAGTGTATCGCCTTGGCCTACGAGATCTGGATCGCGCATTCTCCATGGGATTCACACTCACTCTACGCGAGGAGTGGCAGCGTCTTCTGCTCTCTTCCATCGGGTTGGAGTAGAGGATATCTTTAATGCCGCGTCATGGTCATCGCCCTCTATGTTCATTTGTTTTTACTTGATGGACATTACTGATGTTCTTTTACCCCCGCGAGAGGTGCTGACAATAGACTGTCTTTCATTGGTCTAGTGGTTGGCGCTCATGTCTCCCACATTCGGGACCCAGGTTCAATCCCTGAGGTGCCCTTACTGATCTCCATTTTTGGAATCGATGTGCGATATTTTTTCTAAACTTCGCGGGGCCTCATTCAGTTAGCCCCCACTGTTTAAGAGGTGCTGGACAGTGTGTGCGGGTTCACTTTGTTCTACTCATGCCAGACTGTAACCAGTCCTGCTCATTGGCACAGGTCAGTCGGTTATCCTTTCCTGTGTTTATGGACGTCTACCCTCTATCCTAAGATAGAGAGCATGTGAGGGGGTCTATACCCTTGTGCCACACCTGTGTTTTTGACACGAGATAGGGCTTGGTATCGGTTGCCATGGCAACCCTAGCCTGTAGACCCTTTCGTGCCTTGTTGGGACTAGTTGGTTAATTGGGACCGACAAGGAGTACATCGCTCGCTCTACCGTAAACTGCTAGGAGCAAAGCCCCTTTAGGGGGCGGAGCTCCACCATATATAACGAAAGTTACTCGGAATGTAACTCCAGTTATATGATTGCAACGGAGCCCCCTAGACTTGGAACCCCGTGCCGGCCCCTAAATGTTTCTTTCTGAAGAAATGTTCGGGAGGCGGAGTGAAGGGTTCACTCGGTTATATAGGGGCAGGTGTGCCTTTACTGGCTGTGCCATAGTGCATTTTAAGTGATCGCCTCATTCGCGTCGGGGTAAACCACTAGGAGCAAAGCTTCTCTAGGGGGCGCCGCTCCACTCATATAACTGGAGTTACATTCCTAGTAACTATCATCCTTGCCCTCGGTTTTCCTTTTGTATGAGACTCCCCTGTTTCTTACAAAGTTTTTTATATTTTTAACAGTTCTGTCTTTCAAGACTGGATATTCAGTTATTTTGCAAAGCTAAATGGCCTTTGCATATGTGACCTTCAAATTGTTTCATCAAGGCTTTGATCTCAGTGTTGCTCCATGGTTTTCGCACATAGGTCGGTTTGGCTCTCATTTGACGTTTGTTTTTGGTGTCATCTGAAACAACAAATTAATGAGCAAATGAAACTTATCAAAACTGAAAGGAACCACGTATTGAAATGTGGTGTATTCCAGTACTCTCCCCTGACAGCACAATCCCCTTCTTCCACCTTCTTCTGCAGAAGCTACCTCTTTACCCTCTGATGTACATCCAGGATTGACTCCATCTCTGCCTAGAGCATCTGCATTTACAGCAGCTACAGCTTTTTTTGGTCTGGAAATAACAGTACGACCACGCCAAGGCCCTGAAGAACAACCATCCTCACAGTAATCGCTATCATCTGCTGAGTACACTGATTTTAGAAAGACAGAAGTGGGAGAAAATAAGATTCACATTGAAATTGGACAGTGTGTGGACAGAAGAAAAATCTACCAATTAGATCAATTAAGAGATGACCAACTCAGGGCCATTTCTCAATAGCATTCAAAGATTTAAGATCATAGTAAAAAAAAATTGTAGTAAGTCAATTCCCAGAGCTTTTGTTGGTATTTTGGCTCATAAAAACATTAACGAGGAGTGATTTGAACACTAATTACACTAAGTATTATAGTATTCCAGAAGTGTAGGGATGCACTGATCAGCTTTTTTGTTGCCCGATTGTCGCTTGTTATCCTACTGGATCGGCCGATTATAGGACAATACTTAAGTATTTTTGTTTTGTTCTGGGCTATTGCTGATGTGATCTTTTCAGTCTTAATGTTGTACAATCATTTAGGAGCTGCAGAAATGTATTGCTCCAGACAAACATTGAATCTGGGACAAATCTTAGATTAATATGAAAATAAATCTAAGTCTACACATTACTACAGCATCTAGTGAGATATCTGTTTTTAGTATAACCAGTAAACTATACAAAATTTCACTAAATAAATATGTTATGCTCACATTGTACATCAATGATGGGTTCTCCAAGTTGGTCCTAAGGTGCGCCGATTGCTGTTTTCAGGTAAAAATCGCCTGATAACCATCACTATTAGTGCCAATCAATCAGTTCATCCCTTTCATGCTTTTTAAAACGTTCACCCTAAGGTAAAATCATTCAATCAATTTGTTTAGACCAGTGTTTCCCAACCCATGTCCTCAGGACCGAGAAGGGGAGCATGTTTTTGTTTATCCCTTAGCACTCACACACCTGATTCAAATCAAAGACTTGACCATAGACTGATTATGTCAAGTGTGTAATTAATAGGGCAACATTTAAAAGAGGTGTGTGCATGCTCGGGCAAAAACAAAAACATGCACCCCTTTGGGTTCCAAAAACCAGGATTGGGAAACACTGGTCTAGACAGCCTGACTTTGCCCAGTTTAACTGATTAAAAAACCTGCTTACAATAAAAAAAATTTAACTTGTCTTAATGTTTTGAAGTTATTTTTGCGGACCTTCAAGGTCATCAAGAGTCTTCCCTCTGAGCTCAGACATCTTCCCTGATTCCATAGCCCTCAGCAGCTTGGAGAATCTAGCAACCTGAGTTGTATGTTCTGGTTATCGATATAATTCTCTGTGAACACTAATGGTGTGCCCCATGAAATCTGCCAACTGATCCAGTTCATTGCTTTTCAAATTGATGATCTGAGACGTTGGAGCTACTTGCTTGCGTAGCTTTGTTGACGATAGATAGCTGGGTTGCTGGGCACTACACATGTTTGCATGATCCCTCAGGCAGTCTGACCCTCTGTAGTAAGTTAAACAACCTGATATTCCAAACAAGTACATATTTTCATTTGGTACACCACATGCTTTTATTTTCTCTATTAAGAGTGTTAAAGCATTAAGCATATCAGGTGTCAGCAGAAGAGACACTTTCCTGTTCCTCTTCCCTTTCAGCTCAAGTCTACTGAAATGTGTGCAAAGCTTCTGCTCGAAAGGTGACAGTCCTTTTAAGAGGGATTCTGCTACTCCAGACGTTATCTCGCTTGAGAAACTGCTCGAGGGGAATCGTTGAGACTTCTCCAACTCTTCTTCTATTAAAAAAGATGGGCCATGGAAACGTGGCTTTTGCAAGAATCTTTAAAGTTTAAAGATTCCATTGCAGATTTTACAGTTTTACTAAGGTGTTCAGTCAGCCTCTGAACATCATCTGTTTTGGGTAATGCAGTTGTGGTTTGTTGTACTTGGCATCACGGATTGTGGAATGCACATTGTGAGAGACACTCGCAGACCATGTCTTAGTATAGAGTTTCACAAAGCACTTTGAATTCCGAAGTAACTCATCATCATTAGCCATTATTGACTGGCATTCCAACAATTCTGCCACTTCATTTAATGAACCACCTAACTTCACAGCAAGCAAAGATTCCATAGCTATCGTCACTCTCATTAAACCGGCTGATTATTGTGACAGCTCGTACAACTTCCTCGAAATTGACAGGCTTGATCACTTCTTTCAGAGTTGTAGGGTAATTGATCCTCTTAACTTGACCAATAACCACCCAAGCTCCATGATCTTCTAATATGTGGGTGATGCGTTTTATCATATCCAAGCCTCTTGAATAAGAACTTGGCATAATCTAAAATGCACTGATCATCCTTAGCAGCTTCAGACGTCTCGTCAGGTCTCATTGTATTAAGCATCGCGATAAGTCCTTCAGGTGTGTATTTTGGAAGCTTGGCCACATCAGACAAGGCCAACCTGACACCTTCTCATATGCTGCCATAATTCAGAACGGACAAACATGCCTTTTTAATGAGGGCAATGTTCATATTTTCCCCATCTTGGATCTTCTTTTTACCTTTAGGGCCCCGATTCCTTCTTTAAAAACGGTATTGTTGTGCAAAAAGATTTCTCTATTCGTAAGTTGCTCAAGGAGGATTTTTCATATTTTAGATCCTGGAGGGAAACTAAGAGCATGGGCAATTTATTGTTTTTTCATACTTTTTAAAATGCCTTGCAATTTTCTGTTGTGATTTGTTTATTGATGTAGAAGGTCCCATATTTGTGTTAGCTTCTGTCGGCAATTGTCCAGTCTTTTTGTGTTGTCCACTATTTTTGTAAGGTATTTTCTTGACCATTTATTGATTTTTGATTATCAGACATTCTTAATTGAGAACATAAGCAATCCCCAGTTCTACTTCATGAAGCTTTGCCCATAGGGGCTTTGCTCCTATTAGTGTATCCCTCTGCCCAATGACAGTCACTGAAAATACAAAATATGCAAATCGACTTGCCCGTGGACACCGTCCACAGCCATATAAGCAAGTCGCGCGCCCTGCTCCAGTCTCCCTTTTTTCTTCATTATAAAGTTTAATTAAATGCTAACGATGACTTCTACACAGCCACGGATGGCTTCAGCTATTGCTAGCAGCCCGGCACTGCCCTGGCCGCCGCTATCTTTGACAGTGTGCCGGTGTGCTGAGCTAGACGCGGCCGTGGAAATGCACACGCTTTGTTGTGCATGTCTGGGGCTGGTGCACGCTCGCGCCGGCGCTATCTTGGACCCGGGGTGTCCCGCCTGTGCCATTCTCCCTGTTAAGGTGTTTTTCTGAGGAGGTTCTGAGGATGATGTCCTGTCTCTCCTCTCGGGAGAGGACTCCCTTGGGGAGAACAGGGCTTACTGGGATGTGACCGGTCCAGTTACGGCTCTGCCCCCAGTCGGAACTGCCGTTCCCCGCTTTGCTGAGCGGAAGTGGGATGTTTTGGCCTCCATTTGCTGACACAAGTTTCCTGAGAGGGCCAGACTGTTGGGACGGGGTCTGACTGAGGCTGTCATTGGCAGCTGAAATCGTCAGGTATCGTCCCGATACGCAACACAACCAGGAGGACTCCGGACAGGGACCGCAACGAGCCAGATGTGGGTCCAGACCTCATGTCCTCCTAAGTTTTAAACGACAGAAAACAGGATAAATTCAGACCCTACACCCCCATTACAATAATATAGCAGCATAAGACGTTGGGTCTGAGACAGGGGGGTCCAGTGACACTGTGGCCCTATCCAGAGGAGGCCCCGGACAGGGCCCAACAGGCAGGAAATCAATCCACCCACATTGCCAAGCATCAACCAAAGGGACGCCCACCAACCGCAACCATCCTGAATGAGGGCTGAGTATTGCCAGCAAGGCACAGCCCAATTGCAAAAGTGTGCAACAGAGAGACAACAACAAGCCAGTGAGTCCGCCCCCGAATGGCATTGGAGGGAGGGCATCCCAGTGGCAATGAGAGCCCATCTGGCAAGACAGCAAGGGTGGGCAGTATCAGGCCTTTCTGGTCACCTTCACACCCCTGGGCCAGACTACACTAAATCAATATATGTCACGCTTAAAATTAGTGCGTACTACCGCCGCCTGGTGGCAAAACATACAAATCTCCACACGCATTTTCAGATTCCTGTACACATTCACAAAACTCGGTACGGATTTTCATATTATTTTACACATTAACAAATCTGAATAAACACACACGGATTGAGATAGTTACACAACTCTCCACACACATTTGTAAAAAGTTTTGCTACAATAATGGCCCCATAAACCTCCTGCAATTGAGCACTTTATATGTCGTTACTGGAGTCTGTCATTCAATTGGCTACATCTATGCTCGCATTCCAATGCAGATTTTAAGGAGCGGGAGGAAACACGCCAATCCAACATAACCTGAAGTCAAATCCCGAAAACAAAAAACTAAATATTGTTTGACCATCAACTAAAGACAACATTGTTACAAAATAGTAGGTGAAATGTAATGGAGTAAAGAGTACGATTTATTTAAAAATAAATACTTAAGTAAGAGTAAAGAGTATAGCCCCCAGAAAGTAACTAGAAAAGTACTCGTTCATCTGAAACTACCCACACCTAACTGGCATACATTTGCACTGTTCAAAGTCGTATCCACTCTCAAATATCAACCATCCATCACACAAACTTGGGGATTGTCTTTTTCTAAAGGGGAGTGTTCCATGATTTTAATGGTGTGATTTGGTTGTTCCAGCAAATATAGATCTACATATTCAGGGTTTGCGTTAACGTCATGCCTGTCTCACAGCTCAGTGAATAATCCTTGTGTTTTCTGCAGTTGAGTGTTGAGGTCTCTTCATAGCGTTGAACTTTAGTCACGCCTTCTAATTAAGCTGTTTGTCACTAACTCAGCACCCATGTTAATAACAAGTAATTTTTATGTCAGGTCGAACAGCAGTAGGCTACCAAGCTTTCTAACCATTTTTGCAGACGGCAACGTAAGACAAAAGTTAGTTACTGCTCTCTTTTCTTCCTCGTTACTACTGGAAAAATCTGCGTTGTGTTCAGTAGGCTACTCTTGAGTCGGTCCGCGTGATATTTTAGCCTATAGGCAATAATCCAATTATATACAGTGGGGAGAACAAGTATTTGATACACTGCTGATTTTGCAGGCTTTCCTACTTACAAAGCATGTAGAGGTCTGTAATTTTTATCATAGGTACACGTCAATTGTGAGGGACGGAATCTAAAACAAGAATCCAGAAAATCACATTGTATGATTTTTAAATAATGAATTACATCAGAAAAGCAGATCTTAATATTTGGTACAGAAACCTTTGTTTGCAATTACAGAGATCATACATGTCCTGTAGTCCTTGAGCAGGTTTGCACACACTGCAGAAGGGATTTTGGCACACTCCTCCATACAGACCTTCTCTAGATCCTTCAGGTTTCGGGCAATACAGACTTTCAGCTCCCTCCAAAGATTTTCTATTGGGTTCAGGTCTGGAGACTGGCTAGGCCACTCAAGGACCTTGAGATGCTTCTTACGGAGCCACTCCTTAGTTGCCCTGGCTGTGTGTTTCAGGTCGCTGTCATGCTGGAGGACCCAGCCCCGACCCATCTTCAATGCTCTTACTGAGGGAAGGAGGTTGTTGGCCAAGATCTCACGATACATGGCCCCATCCATCCTCCCCTCAATACGGTGCAGTCGTCCTGTCCCCTTTGCAGAAAAGCATCCCCAAAGATTGATGTTTCCACCTCCATGCTTTACGTTTGGGATGGTGTTCTTACTCATACTCATCCTTCTTCTTCCTCCAAACACAGCGAGTGGAGTTTAGACTAAAAAGCTCTATTTTTGTCTCATCAGACTACATTACCTTCTCCCATTCCTCTTCTGGATCATTCAGATGGACATTTTCAAACTTCAGACGGGCCTGGACATGCACTAGCTTGAGCAGGGGGACCTTGCGTGCACTGCAGGATTTTAATCCATGGAAGATGTTCAAGATGACGGTCAATCTCCCTCGGTCTGGGGCTCCAGACTTTTGCATGCCAGAGTTTGTAGTGTGTTACTAATGGTTTTCTTTGAGACTGTGATCCCAGCTCTCTTCAGGTCATTGACCAGGTCCTGCCGTGTAGTTCTGGGCTGATCCCTTACCTTCCTCATGATCATTGATGCCCCACGAAGTGAGAACTCGCTTGGAGCCCCAGACCGAGGGAGATTGACCGTCATCTTGAACTTTTTCCATTTTCTTATAATTGCGCCAACAGTTGTTGCCTTCTCACCAAGCTGCTTGCCTATTGACCTGTAGCCCATCCCTGCCTTGTGCAGGTCTACAATTTTATCTCTGGTGTCCTTACACAGCTCTCTTTTTTTGGCCATTGTGGAGAGGCTGGAGTCTGTTTGATTGAATGTGTGAACAGGTGTCTTTTATACAGGCAACAAGTTCAAACAGTTGAAGTTAATACAGGTAATGAGTGGAGAACAGGAGGGCTTCTCAAAGAAAAACTAACAGGTCTGTGAGAGCCGGAATTCTTGCTGGGTGTTAGGGGATCAAATACTTATGTCATGCAATAAAATGCAAATTAATTATTTAAAAATCATACAATGTGATTTTCTGGATTTTTGTTTTAGATTCTGTCTCTCACAGTTCAGACGGTATCTACAAACCTCTACATGCTTTGTAAGTAGGAAAACCTGCAAAATCAGCAGTGTATCAAATACTTGTTCTCCCCACTGTATACCTTTTAATCGGGAGGGAGGGGTTCAGTAGGTTGTTTGAAATTTGTTGGTGTTGAGTTGTTAAATGTATACACTTGTAGTACTGTAGTGTTTTCTAAAGTGTAAGGATAATAACTCAGCCATCATTGCCCTGAAATGTTTTAATTTCATAAATGATATTTATAATGTGCTCCTATTGCAAATATAAAGTTAAATTAGGATAAGACAATTTTCTTGCCTGCCAAACACAATTTTGGATGTGGGGATAATTTCGGCAAGGCCTTTTTCCTGCCTGCTGAAATCACCCCCCCTTAATCTTCGGACTGCAAAGTCTGGCACGCTTTTTAATCAACTATATCATATTTTTTAGGTCTTTACTACATGATCGGAATTACAGATGAATGGATCCGGAGCTATTCCTTAAAAGGGGCTACAGGACTGGATGCCCAGGCCATTCCACCCCCATGCACTTCTGTAAGATATTAGGATAGTGAGTATTTTGGTTAGGTGTGGCGCCAGATTCAAAAGCCACACACTCCCGCAGCAGCTCCAGCATACGACTCCAAAATGTCTGAGGTGAAGCAAAATATCCCCGGGCTGGTTTGATGGGCACATTTTACATACGGTCAAGCTGCTCCCAAAACAGCTCAATAGGGTTGAGATCCGGTGACTGTACTGGCTACTCCATTTTAGACAGAATACCAGCTGACTGCTTCTTCCTAAATAGTTCTAGCATAGTTTGGAGCTGAGCTTTGGATCATTGTCCTGTTGTAAGAGGAAATTGACTCCAATCATCCATCATCCATAGGGTATGGCGTGGCATTGCAAAATAGGGTGGTAGCCTTCCTTCTTCAAGATCCCATTTACCACATCACAAGTACCATGAGACTAACACTTTGCCTCCACCATGCTTGACAGATGGATTTATGCACTCCTCCAGCATATTTTCAATTGGTCTGGGTCTCATTATTCTTATTTGTGATCCAAAAACCTCAAATTTAGATGTCTGTCCATAACACTTTTTTCCAGTCTTCCTAAGTCCAGTGTCGGTGTTCTTCGGCCCATTTTAAAAATGTTTTTTCATTGGCTTGTCTGAGATATAACTTTTTCTTTGCAACTCTGCCTAGGACATTTTGAGCATGTAATCGAACCCACAATTACAGATGTTCCAGATACTGAACTAGTCTAAAGAAGGCCAGTTTTATTTCTTTTATCAGCACAAAATGTTTCAGCTGTGCTAACAGGGGTTTTCAAATGATCTAATTGAAAGGGTTTTTGAATGATGAATTAGCCTTTTAAAATTATAAACAGGGATTAGAAATCATCATGTGCCATTGGAACACTGGACTGATGATTGCTGATAATGGGCACTCTGTATGCCTATTTAAATATTGCATTAAAAACTTCTGTTTCCAGCTGCAATAGCAATTTACAGCATTATCAATGTCTTTCTGAACAAGTTGATATTATTTTAATGGACAAAAAATTGCTTTACTTTCGAAAACAAGGACATTTCTAAATGACCCCAAACTTTCGAACAGTAATGTATATCTACGTATATATTGTTGTTCTTGAAAGTAACGCTGTCACATGGAGGCAGGACATATGCACAGGGAGAACAAAGGACATTTAATAAAATAACTAAAACATCACAAAACTGAAACTAAATCAGAAGACAGAACAAAGCAACATAAAACATGGGACAGGCCCAAACAAAGACCGACGAGGCACACTGGGAGAAGATGAACAAAAATAGGGACAGTGATTAGGAACACATGTTAGGGTAATGACAAGAAACAGGTGTCCATGATCCAAATGAGGGAGAAGAAGGCATTGGATTCACTGGCACAGCAGGCCGTCATGCCAGAATGTGACACTGGTATTATTAATACATCCTAGACTTTTGTTTAAATGGTAATGTCTTTCACTCCTACTCTGTCTACTGTTATTAATATTACTGAATAAGGAATAAAAAAATATCTTATTGTAATAGCTGTGTTAGTCACCTCAAGAGTCCCTGGTTATTTACCAATAAGGGTTGTTTTCAGGCAACTATCTGGTGCCTTGTTTCTGAAATACATTATTGTCACTTGGCCCTTTACTTTTAGTTTAATCCAAATGGATATCTTACGTTTTTATATAAAACCATTGTATAGAAAGCTTTTACTTGTCACACGCATCAAGTACCAGACAGTGAAAGAATGCTGTTGTTCACTATGCTAATGTGGTTGCAAAACTGACAACATTGTGTTCCATTGACTAGGGTCTGAATATGAATACACGAGTATTTGAGTGTGGGGCTTGTAAGATTCCTTTGTTTAACGTGAATAGAATCCCCCCCACACATAAACACATACACACATGCACGCGCGTACACACATGCATACACACACACACACACACACACACACACACAAAGGGTATTGCAAGTGTTTTATAGTTTACGATATGTTATGGGACTGATCCAATCCCAAATGAATTAATGGAGGTTATCAAATATTTACCTAAAAATCTATAAAATAAACAGGAATTTTGTCATGTTACTTGTTAATTACTTGTTTATCATGCTGTAGCTACGGACTTTACGGGCTATGAATGAAAATCTAATAAGCGTGCAGTGGGTGTCTGTTGAAAAGCGCGCACAACTACGTAAGGACAAGCAGTGCCCCGTGGCCTGACGCTCCCTCGGATTTTGCCCGCCTGGTGTTGATGACTCGTTGATGAGTGACGTTTGCAGAGTTGCTTGTTACTCAGAACATTAGCCCCACGGTCGAGGCACCACACTGTTGTAGTTCAGAAGAGAGTAAATCGGGATTCCCAAGCTTTGGCTTGAGTCTTGAGATGTATATGTTTTTTGCGGAATTAATTTAAATGGTACTTTTAAAAACATTTTCCAGCTATACATTTGATTATACGGGTGTCACTTCTCAGTTGACATGTCCTCACCTTCCGGTCAGAAACCTGCTCTCAAGACTTCTCAAGGTTCTGGGCAAACTAGGTTTCAGGTGACAGAGGTAACTGAGTTAAGACCCGCCACATCTGGAGAGCGTACTGCGGCGGGGACTGATGGAACTGCGGGAACAACAGGCAGTAAAGTGCCGGCAGGTGGAGAGGAGTCAAAAGGGAGATTTAGCGTGGTCAAGTTTGTAGAAGGAACAGACGCATCTGATGTGGCTCAGAATGGGGACACTGTCAGAAGCACTGGCAGTCATCGTTCCTCTGCAAGCGGTCATACCAACATTTCGGATACCCATTCAAATACTTATTATTTGCGAACATTTGGCCACAACACCATTGATGCTGTTCCAAATATTGATTTCTACCGACAAACAGAAGGGCCTCTAGGAGAAAAGTTGATACGGCCAAGTCTTTCGGAGCTACACGACGAACTTGACAAGGTATGTAAGCTTCTACAGTGAGTTGTTTTGTCCCGCCACTGGACTGCTATTCATCCGACAGGTGAGGATTTTGCGCTCCCCCTCTCCAAGTTGATCTACAAATAATATACACATAGATTTTAGTTGAAAAACCAGTGTTTACGGCAAATTTATTTTGGAAAGAATAAAAAAGAAACACAAAATATTTAATTGATGTACAGATCCTTCAGAGTATATTTAGACCACTTGACATTCTCAACATTAAGCTGTGTTTTAAATCAGTCTACAGTAGCTACACACAATACCCCATCAATGAAAACCTGAAATATCCCATGTACTACCCTGTTACCCAACATTTTGGGACGCTGGGTAAAACAGTATGTAATGATGTGCAAATCATTTATCCCTATATTTAATTGAAAGTATTACATAAACAACATATCAAATTTTGAAACTGAGAAACTATGTTTATTAAAAAAATACATGTCCATTTTGGATTTGATATCAGCAACTGGTTTTAAAAAAGTTGGGATAGTGGCAACAAGAGACTGTTGTTAAATGCCAAAAAACTACTGTGGGGTTAATAGTGCAACAATTTAAGAATAACCTTTCTCAGCGTAAAATTGCAAAGAGTTTGGGGATCTCATCTTCTTGGTACATAATATTATTAAAAGAATCTGGAGAAATCTTTGTATACAAGGGACAAGGCAACAATATTGTCCCTTGGATGACAATGATCTTCATGTCACTGCTTTCAGAGTTGAAAGGCATTACACAAGGCACAGAGCTGTAATATATCCTTTTAATGTTGTTCTTAGTAAAGCTGAACCGATAACAAGAGAGGCAGACCACAAACTGAAGGAAATAATACAAACAATGAACCAAAAACTGAAAGACTCAAAAGGGCAACGTACACTGGGTCCCCAATAAGAGGCAATGTGAGTAAGCTGCTTCTAATTGGGGACAATCAAAACAACAGAGCCTAGAGGTACCTCTGCAGTCAGGCCATGACTGTGGCCCCCAGCGCGTAGAGATCCCTACAGACCCCAAGCCAGGACCTGACAGCTGTATCTACAAATGCAAGTTAAATCTCTGCCATGAAAAAATAAATCATGTATAAAAAATATCCAGAACCAACACTGCCTTCTCTGGGCCCAAGCTAATTTTAGACCAAGGCAAAGTGGAAAACTGTCCTATGGGTTTGATTTATCAAAATAAGAAACTATATTTTTGGAATCATGGACACAGTTTTAAAGCCATCAGCCGTGATGGTATATTGTGGAAACCTTTGTTTGCAATTAACAAGATCGTACGTGTCTTGTTAATTGACCAGGTTTGCACACACTGCAGCAGGGATTTTGGCCCACTGCTCCATACAGACCTTCTCCAGATCCTTCAGGTTTTGGGGCAGTCGCTGGGCAATACGGACTTTCAGCTCCCTCCAAAGATTTTCTATTGGGTTCAGGTCTGGAGACTGTCTAGGCCACTCAAGGACCTTGAGATGCTTCTTATGGAGCCACTCCTTAGTTGCCCTGGATGTGTGTTACGGGTCGTTGTCATGCAGGAAGACCCAGCCACGACCCATCTTCAGTGCTCTTACTGATGGAAGGAGATTGTTGGCCAAGATCTCGCGATACATGGCCCCATGCATCCTCCCCTCAATACGGTGCAGTCGTCCTGTCCCCTTTGCAGAAAAGCATCCCCAAAGAAGATGTTTCCACCTCCATGCTTCACGGTTGGGATGGTGTTCTTGGGGTTGTACTCATCCTCCTTCCTCCAAACGTGGCGAGTGGAGTTTAGACCAAAAAGCTCTATTTATGTCTCATCAGACCACATGACTTTCTCCCATTCCTCTTCTGGATCATCTAGATGGTCATTGGCAAACTTCAGACAGGCCTGGACATGCGCTGACTTGAGCAGGGGGACCTTGCGTGCACTGCAGGATTTTAATCCATGACGGCGTAGTGTGCTACTAATGGTTTTCTTTGAGACTGTGGTCCCAGCTCTCTTCAGGTCATTTACCAGGTCCTGCCGTGTAGTTCTGGGATGATCCCTCACCTTCCTCATGATCATTGATGCCCCACGAGGTGAGATCTTGCATGGAGCCCCAGACCAAGGGAGATTGACCGTCATCTTGAACTTCTTCTATTTTCTAATAATTGTTCTGTAGCCCATCCCAGCCTTGTACAGGTCTATAATTCTATCCCTGATGTCCTTACACAGCTCTCTGGTCTTGGCCATTGTGGAGAGGTTGGAGTCTGTTTGATTGAGTGTGTGGACAGGTGTTTTTCTTTATACAGGCAACGAGTTAAAACATTTGCAGTTAATACAAGTAATGAGTGGAGAACAGGAGGGCTTCTTAAAGAAAAACTAACATGTCTGAGAGCCGTAATTCTTGCTGGTTGGTAGGTGATCAAATACTTATGTCATGCAATAAAATTCAAATTAATTATTTAAAAATCATACAATGTGATTTTCTGGATTTTTGTTTGGTACACTCACAGTTGAGGTGTACCTATGGTAAAAAGTACAGACCTCTACATGCTTTGTAAGTAGGAAAACCTGCTAAATCAGCAGTGTATCAAAAACTTGTACTACTCCCTTACTGTATTTAGGCATTGGGCAACAAGTGCCCACCAACTAACTGGTAATGTGTGTCACAAAGACAGAACAAAGCGTGCCCGTTGGGGTCGCAAGTGGCATGTTCATTTCGGAACCCTTTCTTTCAAAGCGTGCACGCTCAGCTGAAGTGTCCTTGTCTTTCATAATCACAGCATTCCCACCCACCTGAGAGACATTTGTTGTCTGTTTCTGTAATTTCAATGGACAGCATGACATCAGTGACATGACCCACTCAATTTGCTGAGACAATGATGTCTCTGACCATGCCTACACCATGATCACCAGTCGGCAGTGGCAACTGACAGCCTTTGCAGCCACCTAGCAACAATGCAGCCGTGGTTTCTTCTTCCTGCCCCCCATACTAAATGGCCCAGTGTTCCGGCATTTGACACACTGCAACCCTGCTATCCTACATGCAGTATCACGCATGTCTCTGTGCTGAAGGGGACAGGTCACTTGTAATGCATGACAAAATAAATATATTATTTGGTCTTACCCCCAGGCTGAAATACAGTAAGTTACACATCCAGCACGCATACATTTGTGTCTGATGTGAGATCATCCTAAGAGTGATATAAACTGATCACCACCAACCAAAGTTGAATTTGAATGTATTGTGCTATGTATATTGTGCAGTTTATTATTTTTAAAATAGAATTGTTCTGTTCTCAAGGCAAATCACTAAATTACAAACCAAATAACAAATAATTGTTAACAAGCCTTATCTTACCTTAATGGATGTGGATTTGGGAATTGTGGTGCATCACTATAATCTTGTATAGCCTAAATAAAGCTCTGAAAAAAATTAAGAGACCACTCCTAATTTTTCTTAAATCAGCATCTCTACATGTATGGTAGCCATTCTATTCCAGTATCTGTTAAATTCCAACTTAGGCACACCTAATTTTATTTAATGAGGTTCTGATTAGGTAATCAAATCTAATTTAACTAGGAAAAGAATAAAAACCTTTGCTGTGGTAATCACCATCCTCTTGCAATAGCACCAGCTGGATGGCAAAAACAGTGCAAGTGGAACCTCAAAGATCATTTGAATAAAAAGTAACTATTCAGCTTGACAAAAGTGTTGAAAAGAAAAGCTTTGAGTGAGGAAAAGAAGTGTTCAGTTCTGGCTTTACTGGCAGAAGGATAGAGTGAGCGTCAGGTTCATTCAGCTACAGACTGGCAGAGGGCGAAAACAACTGTCCACTGACCGAGATGACCATTGGAATGTCACTCAACAACAGTAGGATGACATCAAGTGACATTAAAAAAGAATGGCAAAGAGCAGCTGGGAAGATGTGCATAGCATGGACAGTTCAAAACAGGCTCAGAGGGGTAGAGCTGAAGTCATGAAAAGCTAGAAAAAAGCCCTTTATCAATGAGAAGCAAAGAAGAGCCAGGCTGAAGTTTGCAAGACCATAAGGATTGGACGGTAGAAGAATGGAGTAGGGTCATCTTCTCTGATGAGTAAAATGTTCAGCTTTGCCCCACACCCAGTCATCTAATGGTTAGACAGAGACCTGGAGAGGCTTACAAGCCAAAGTGTCTCGCACTCAATATGAAATTTGGTGGAGGATCAGTGATGATCTGGGGATGCTTCAAGCACGGCTAGAATTGGACAGATTTGTCTTTGTGAAGGATGCATGAATCAAGCCAAGTACAAGATTATCCTGGAAGAACACTGTTTATCCTGGAAGAACAGCAATGTGCAATGGCACTGGGTTATTCCACCAATTTTGATTGCTGATCTCTTCCTAAGTTAAAACATTAGTATTTTGTTGTTGAATATGAATGTTGTTAAATATGAATATGAATTTGTTTTCTTTGCATTATTTGAGGTCTGAAAACAATGCATTTTTTGGTTATTTTGACCAGTTGTTATTTTCTGCAAATAAATACTCAAAATTACAATATGTTTATTTGGAATTTGGGAGTAATGTTGTCAGTAGATAATAAAAAAAAACATTTAAAATGTTATGCAAACACATACATATAAATAGTAAAATAAGAGAAACTGTTATTTTTGGAGTGGTCTTTAAATTTTTTCCAGAGCTGTATTTAGAATGTGAGGTCGGGTGTAGCTCAGTTTAATGAGCATTATTCTTGCAATGCCAGGGTAGCAAGTTTGATTTCAACAGCAGGGGTGGTAGGGAAATGTATGCACTCACTACCGTAAGTCACTTTTGAAACGTATGTCGGCTGAATTAGGTAAATAAATGTTTATATGGTAGTGCATTTACAATTGGATTCCTTTGGTGCCGGTCCAGTAGTACACCCCATTAATATTTGTAATGTTATGTGTGGGGTTGCCAGGAACCCTTGGACGAAGATGGCTTTCCTATTGGGGAGGAGTCTACTGTCGCCGAGGAGGCTGCAGCCAAAGAGGGAACGAAGGACCAAGCAAAGGGAGGAACTGTCAAATTTGGCTGGATCAAAGGTGTCCTGGTTAGTGAGGCCAGTACTGGCTCTAGGGCCTTAACTGTTTTGGTTTTCAAGAGGATGTGGTATGTAGCCAATATGCCATGGCTTAGGGTTGTTCTTAGACATAATGAAACACAGATTGATATTGCACTTTGATTGCTATATACCACACATCGTGGAGATCCTGTATTGCTATAATGCTGTTACGGTGGATATCACACGTCTACATGCTCTTGCGACCAACAATATTCAAGCAACAATAAAATGAATTGTTTCTCAAAATAATGATAAAAATCATAAAATAACCTTTCGACAGTAATATCCCATAGGAACGTATTTTATTTAGAGCTAATCAGAATCATCTCAGCTGATGTCAGGTGTCATTTGTACATGATTTGGAATGTGATTGCTTAAATATCAACACAGTTTCAACCACAAATATAAAGTGTGTGCTCTAGGGATGGGACGATAGACGATTTTAGTACTAATCCTGATGGAAAATAATCACTATAATGAAATCGTGGAGAAATTCCATAATTGGGATAATTGTAAATCTCGATAATCCTCACCGTGACTTGAAAAAGTTCTGAAAGTCGCTGAAGTTTCCTGACTGCTTGTTTTATTTTACAGGTGGAATGCACATCTCATGTCACATTGTACTACACCACTAAACATCCTCTGCAATGCGTGGTCAATGAAGCCAGATTGCTCTGCTATTGTAAATAGAAAAATACTAAATTCTTAAATGTCGACATGAGTTGGGTTTATTTTGTAGTGATATAAAACATAAACTAATTATCCAATTCCTTCACAACAGTGCTAGTCTAACCACAACACTTACTAGTCTACAAAAAAGCTCTTGATCACATCTCCATTTCCCGCTGTGCAAACACCTGTCCATTCCATTACCATGGAAAATAAGCAGTTGTCAGCAATGTTGAGCTCAAACAAACCAATTATTTTCATCCTAGAAGACATGCAGCGACGAGAGATGCATGAAGAAAAAAACATATGTATATATATATATATATATATATCTCTTTCTAATTATAATTTAGTTTATATTGTAGGCTAATTGTTACCGCTTTCCTACTGATAATGACAAGAGAAGACAAATAGAATTCCTGTTAAAAATAACATTGTCGATCTGCATGATCTGCACATGATGCACACACCATAACGGAGAGCTGATAAAATGAATTATAAAGTACTAATAAAGAATCGACATATCAAATAAGCCTATCCTTAGCTAATAAGGCACATAAAATATGCACGGGTCAGTACTGGTAAGAAATAAAATCTGTTTTTACCCCTGATCCTCAGATAAGTGACTTGAATAATCTCTTGCCAGTCACCAAAGTGTTCCTGACTACCTGTTTTATTTAACTGGTGAAGCGCATATCCCAACTTTTTTTAAAGATTGGATTAGATTCAGATTTATTGTCAGTGAAGAAGTACAAGTACAGTACAATGAAATGCAGATAGTATCTAACCAGAAGTGCAAAAAGAAGAGGGAATAAAATGTGCTTGTATAAAGTATAATGTATGTTACAAGAGTGACATACCAATGTGCAATATATAGATGTGCAATGATGGCAAATGCAGTACAAATGGCAATTGTAAATGCCACCAACATTCTCTGCAATGTACTGTGAATGAAGCTGGCAACCATATACATTTAGAGAATTACATGTTATTATAGTATCACTTAATTATTACAAATATTCCTTGATATAATTTTATTGTAATAGCTTTTTAAATAACAATACTGTATATATGTAATGTAAGAATATCCAATCAGCCGTTTTGAGCTAGAAACAAATGTTGTTATTGGGATTAAACTTTGGCCAGGATAAAAATGGCATGGAATTCTATATGCACACATATGCAATCACGGCATTGAAAATATGACTTATTTTTTCCAGATCGCATAAGAGGACCCGGCTAAGAAGAGCAAATGTCTCTTACTAAGTGACTGACTGACTGAGTACATGTAATTAAATAATGTAGTGATTAGCAAAGTAAACCTGCAAACTCTAGGTGCTGTGTTCAGATCTCCTCACAGGCAGGAAAGTATGCGTTATGAATTATTTTTATAGACGAAAACTATACTGGCTAAAACCTTGAGTATCTACATGAGAGTAAGTCGGAAATGAAACATTTTACGGTTATATTGCGACAATTTCTGGTAGCTATTCGAAGTACGCATACTTGCATGCATTTTGGGTCAGGATAGACAAACACATTTGCTGGCTACAACATACAGTAGTTATGATATATTAAGCCTTAACTAAAACTGTATACAGGCATATTGTGACTTTTTCTGGCATAGAACATTTCATCTTCAGTCTCCCTAGCAATATTCCTGGCTAATAAGCTGTTAAAACTTCCAGTGGCAAAAGCCATAGAGTTCATAGACGCTATGATGGCGGTAAATCCAATAAGAAATGTTAGTCTGTTTAACACAATTCTAAAAGGTGTCTAGTGACTGCTGTGACATGTTATGCCATGGCGTAGTGGTTAAAGACAGTGCCTCTCACATAGAAGCCCTTAGTTCAAACATATTTAGAGCAAAAACATTTATTAATTTTATTTGTGGGCTGCAGTAAAACTACCGTTATACAGTAGTATTAACTGTATATTCTCTCATAATTTCACTTGATGAAAAAGTTAGTTATCGTCACCTTGATTGATAGTTCTTGTATCAATGTCATTCACGAATAAAAGAGAAATGTACATTGTTATGCAGTTAAAAAATATATATGTTCATATGCCATGAAATGAAATAACTTTGGCAGACTCTCTAGCAATTACTCGATTCTTGACCATTCCAGTAAGTTGGTAGATACTGGTGAAGCCTATTACTGGCTAATACTCTGTTAAAATGCCCAGTGCCAAACGCCATATAGTTCATAGATGCTATTAGTGGAGGAGGTAAACTTAGTAAGAATCGTTAGTCAGTTTAACTGTATCAATACCGTTCATGAATGGCCAAATAACTGTTGAAACAGTCAGTGGCAAAAGTGGATTTGTTCAGAATAGATACAAGAGGCTATACTGACACCCATTAAATGTACAGCTCTGTGGTGTAGTTGTTAACAACACAGCCTTTCACGTGGGTGACCCATGTTTGAATCAAGAGAGGGCAACACTTTCTATTGTGGGCCGGCTGAACTAGGCATTCTCGTTTATACATTTTCCAAGAACCTTAATATTTCTGATTATAAGATCTATTTCAAAGGGAAAGGTCAACTTTCATTTGCCTTTTCAACAACAAATGCTGATAAATTAAAAAATGGCTATCCATTACATGAACTTTGTCCACTCTGTGTGACTTCAGGTGCGTTGCATGTTGAACATCTGGGGTGTGATGCTCTTCATTCGCATGTCATGGATCGTGGGACAAGCTGGCATTGGTATGCAGGCAATATTTTGATGTTCTATTAAGTATTTAAAGTCAGAACGCTTATAACTGTTTTAGCTTTGGTCATGTTCACTTTGCATCACTCAGTGCCCCGAATTGTATGAGTTTGTTTATTTTAGGCCATTATATGGGTCATAAAGTGAGACCAAACCAGGAACCAGGCAATGCAAATCTAAAGACTTGTAACATGTTTTGTAATCCTAAATTACAAGCATGAAATGCAAATAAAAACATAATGCATTGATCACGTATCCCCATATACAGTGGGTATAGAAAAGAATCACCCCACTGTAAAATAATCACATTTTGTTGCTTTGCTTTGAAGACAGACACAGTTTTTGTTTCATTCAGCTGTATTTACTCAATGCAACTTATAACATCCAAGTGAAAGATATAACACCAACATGTCATAAAAAAATAATAACATAATCACTGAGTTGGAAAAAGATTCACCCCCTTGTTTCAGTATTATGTTGAACCACCTTTTGCTTTAATTACAGCCTTTAGTCTGTTGGAATATCTCTCTAATAACTTGCAAATCTAGACGTTGCAATATTTGACCACTCTTCTTTGCAGAACTGCTCAAGTTCAGTTAAATTTGATGGTGACTGTTTGTGGACTACTGTCTTCAAGTCATTCCACAGATTTTCAGTGGGGTTTAAGCCTGGGCTCTGACTAGGCCATGCAAGGACATTCACCTTTTTCTCCTTCAACCACTGTGTGGTCAGTTTTGCTTTGTGCATTGGGTCATTGTCATGTTGGAAGGTAAATCTTCTTCCCATTGACAACTTTCTGGCAGTGAGCAGCAGCTTTTCCTCAAGAATTTGACAGTATTTTGCCCCATCCATTTTTCTTCTATCCTGACAAGTGATCCAGTCCCTGCTGCAGATAAACAACCCCATAACATGATATTACCACCTCCATGCTTTACTGTAGGAATGGTGTTATTTGGATGGTGAGCTGTATTGGATTTTCGCAAGACATATCGTTTGGCGTTGAGGCCAAACAATTCAATTTTTGTCTCATCTGATCATTACACCTTTTTCCACGTGGACTTAGAATCTTCAAGGTGCGTTTTGGCAAAGCTCAGTCGTGACTGCATGTGGCCTTTCTAGAGGAGTGGCTTTTTTCTAACCCTCCCATACAAGCCACATTTGTGGAGAATTTGTGATATTGTTGTCACATGCACACAATGACCACTCTTTGTCATGAATTCCTGCAACTGCTTCAGAGTGGCTGTAGGCCTCTTGGTAACCTCTCTAACCAGTTTCCTCCTGGCTCTCTCATCCAGTTTGGAGTGACATCCTGACCCAGGGAGAGTTTGTGTTGTACCGAAAACCTTCCACTTCTTAATAATAGACTTCACTGTGCTTCTAGACACTGATAAAGCCTTTGAATATTTTTTGTATCCATCTCCTGACTTGTTCTTTTGACAATGCCTTGCCACCCATAGTTGATTGTTGTCTTCAGTTGCACTACCAAGGACTGAAATGGTTCAGGAAAAGCTTGTTTCATGCTGAGCAAATTAAATGACCGCAGCAATTGAAAGTCAATTGGCTTTGTGTGCTACAGTGGGGCAAAAAAGTATTTTGTCAGCCACCAATTGTGCAAGATCTCCCACTTAAAAAGATGAGAGAGGCCTGTAATTTTTATCATAGGTACACTTCAACTATGAGAGACAAAATGAGAAAAAACAATCCAGAGAATCACATTGTAGGATTTTTTATGAATTTATTGGTAAATTCCTCGGTAAAATAAGTATTTGGTCACCTACAAACAAGCAAGATTTCTGGCTCTCACAGACCTGTATCTTCTTTTTTAAGAGGCTCATCCGTCCTCCACTCATTACCTGTATTAATGGCACCTGTTTGAACTTGTTATCAGCATAAAAGACACCTGTCCACAACCTCAAACAGTCACACTCCAACCTCCACTATGGCCAAGACCAAATAGCTGTCAAAGGACACCAGAAACAAAATTGTAGACCTGCACCAGGCTGGGAAGACTAAATCTGCAATAGGTAAGTAAGGTTGTTGTGAAGAAATCAACTGTGGGAGCAATTATAAGAAAATGGAAGACATACAAGACCACTGATAATCTCCCTCGATCCGGTGCTCCACGCAAGATCTCACCCCGTGGGGTCAAAATGATCACAAGAACAGTGAACAAAAATCCCAGAACCACACGGGGGGACCTAGTGAATGACCTGCAGAGAGCTGGGACCAAAGTAACAAAGGCTACCATCATTAACACACTACGCCGCTAGGGACTCAAATCCTGCAGTGCCAGACGTGTCCCCCTGCTTAAGCCAGTACATGTCCAGGCCTGTCTGAGGTTTGCTAGAGAGCATTTGGATC
Source organism: Esox niger (assembly GCA_016801105.1). Classification (NCBI taxonomy): domain Eukaryota; kingdom Metazoa; phylum Chordata; class Actinopteri; order Esociformes; family Esocidae; genus Esox; species Esox niger. The sequence goes on along the minus strand of JACXGJ010002239.1, from coordinate 11,977 downwards.
ATCCAGAAGAGGATTGGGAGAATGTCATATGGTCAGATGAAACCAAAATAGAACTTTTTGGTAAAAACTCAACTTATTTGGATGAGAAAGAATGCTGAGTTGCATCCAAAGAACACCATACCTACTGTGAAGCATGGAGGTGGAAACATCATGCTTTGGGGCTGTTTTTCTGCAAAGGGACCAGGACGACTGATCCTTGTAAAGCGAAGAATAAATGGGGCCATGTATCGTGAGATTTTGAGTGAAAACCTCCTTCCATCAGCAAGGGCATTGAAGATGAAACTTGGCTGGGTCTTTCAGCATGACAATGATTCCAAACACACCACCCGGGCAACGAAGGAGTGGCATTTCAAGGTCCTGGAGTGGCCTAGCCAGTCACCAGATCTCAACCCCATAGAAAGTCTTTGGAGGGAGTTGAAAGTCTGTGTTGCCCAGCGACGGCCCCAAAACATCACTGCTCTAGAGGAGATCTTAATGGAGGAATGGGCCAAAATACCAGCAACAGTGTGTGAAAACCTTGTGAAGACTTTCAGAAAATGTTTTACCTCTGTCATTGCCAACAAAGGGTAAATAATAAATTATTGAGATTAACTTTTGTTATTGACCAAATACTTATTTTCCACCATAATTTACGAATAAATTCATAAAAAATCCTACAATCTGATTTTCTGGTTTTTCTTTTCTAATTTTTTCTCTCATAGTTGAAGTGTGCCTCTCTCATCTTTTTAAGTGGGAGAACTTGCACAATTGATGGCTGACTAAATACTTTTTTGCCCCACTGTATTGAGAAGGTGCTTAACTACACCTGGTTGGGTTTACATGTCATTTTTAGGAGGGTAATTATTTTTGCAACTCAGTGATTCTGTTTTTAATTTGTATTTTTGTTTTTCTGACAAGTTGGTATTATATCTTTCACTTGGATGTTATAATTTGTAAATGCAGCTGAATAACACCATCATTGTTTTGTCCGTTTTCATTTCAGGCTGCAGAGCAACAAAATGTGATTATTTTAAAGGGGGGTGCTTCTTTTCTATACCCACTGTATATAATTTAAAATAGTACAAAGACAGCTAATTGAATGTTGAAACTATGAAATGTAATTGTTTTTGGAAAAATACATTAAATACATAAACATTTGATGACAGCAACATGTTTCAAAAAAGTTGGGACAGGGGCATGTTCACAACTATGCTGCATCACCTCTTCTTTTAACAATACTCTGTAAGCATTTGTGAAGAGACCAATTGCAGCACTTTGAAATGTTGGAATGTTGTCCCCTTCTTGCTTGATGTAGGTTTGCACCTGCTCAACAGTTTGGGGTTTCCTTTGCTGTATTTTTCTTTTCATAATGCACCAAATGTTTGCATTAGTGGACAGATCTTGACTGCAAGCAGGCCAGTTAAGCACCCGGACTCTTTTACTACAGAGCCATGCTGTTATGATATGTGCAGAATGTGGTTTTGCCCTGCTGAAAAGAACAGGACCTTCCCTGAAAACAAATGTGTCTGGATGGCAGCATATGATGCTCACAGACCTGTATATATTGTTCAGCATTATTATCTTTCACAGAAGTGCATGTCACCCATGCCATGTGCACAAATGCCCCCATACCATCACGGTTTCTGGCTTTCGAATTGTGTGCTGATAAGCTGGATAGTCCCTCTACACTTCAGTCAAGAATGCACGGAATCCATGATTCCCAAAAATACATGAGGATGCACTAATGCACCCTCATACATCATGAATGTTGGCTTTTGAACTGTACGTTGATAACAAGCCATGATACCCCAAAATAATCTCAAACTTTGATTTGTCACACCACAAGACAGTTTTCCACTTCACCTCAGTCCATCTGAAATGAACCCAGAGAAGGCACGGGTGTTTCTGGACTTTATTAATGTATGGTTTCTTCTTTGCAATAGGAGAGTTTTAACTTGCATTTGTAAACAATGCAGACAATGCAGACAATAGATTTCAGAAGTGTAACTGAGCCCATGCAATTATTTCTACTACAGAATAATGTCTGTTTTTAATGCATTGCCTCCTGAGGGCCCGAAGATCACAGCCATCCAATATTGTTTTTTGCCCTTCTAACTTGCATACAAAGATTACTCCAGGTTCTCTGAATCTTTTAATGATATTGTGTACTGTGACGATCTCCAAACTCTTCCCAATTTTACGTTGTGATACATTAGTCCTGAATTGTGGCCCTCGCAGTCTTTCACATAGTGGTGAACCCCACCACATCGTCACTTCTGACAGACCTATCCACTCTAGGAATTATCTTTTAATACCCAATCAAGTTACTGACCTGTTGCCAATTGACCTAATTAGTTGTGATATTCCACCAGGTTCAGTTTTAGCATTACATTTATCCAGTATTTTGGTTCCCCTGACCCATCTTTTTTTAAACATGTTGCTGGCATTAAATTCAAAGTGAGCATGTATTTTCTAAGAAAAAATAACATTTCTCAGGTTCAACATTTGATTCAGTTTGGTCCGGAAATATTTGGACACTGACACAATTTTCATAATGTTGGCTCTGTATACCACCACAATGGATTTGACATGAAAAAACCAAGATGCAATTGAAGTGCAGACTTTCAGCTTTAATTCAAGATATTGAAGAAAAATATTGTATTAAACATTCAGGAATTGCAACCATTTTGCAAAAGGGCTCAAATGTAATTGGACAAAATAACCCAGTCATAAATGAGATGTTAATTTTCAATACTTTGCCAAGAATCCTTTGCAGGCAATGACTGCTTTAAGTCTGGAACATCAACAAACGCTGGGCATCCTCCTCTGTTGTGCTTTGCCAGGCATTTACTGCCACTTTCTTCAGTTGTTGTATGTTTGTGGGTCTTTCTGCCTTAGGTTTTGTCTTCAGCAAGTGAAATGCTTGCTCGATCAGATTAAGATAAGGTGATTGACTCATTCGTTGCAGAGTACTCCACTTCTTTACCTTAAAAAACCCTGGGTTGCTTTCGCAGTATGTTTTGAGTCACTGTCGATCTATCAAGTGACGTGCTGTCTGATCAACTTCGCTGAATTTGGCTGAATCTGAGCAGACAATATGTCCCTATACACATTAGAATTCATCCAGCTGCTTCTGTCTTCTGTCACATCGTCAATAAACCCTAGTGACCCAGTGCCACCATGTTTTACAGATGATGTGGTATGCTTCGGATCATGAGCCATTCAAAGCCTTTTCAATACTTTTGTATTCCCATCGTTTTTTGGCAAAGTCTAATCTGGCCTTTCTATTCTTGAGGCTTATGAATGGTTTGCACCTTGTGGTGAACACATTTACTCACATACAATCTTTTCTTTATGGTAGACTTGGATGATGATACCTGCCGGAGAGTTTTATTCACTTGGCTTGATGTTGTGAAGGGGTTTTTCTTTTCCATGGAAAGGATCCTACGATCATCCACCTCTGTTGTCTTCTGTGGACGTCTATGCCTGTTTGTGTTACAGAGCTCATCAGTGTTATTTTTTTTCCATGGAAAGGATCCTACGATCATCCACCTCTGTTGTCTTCTGTGGACGTCAATGCCTGTTTGTGTTACAGAGCTCATCAGTGTTATTTTTTTTCCAGAATGTACCAAACTGTTGACTTGGCCGCTCCTAATGTTTCCTGCTATCTCTATGACAGATTACATTTTTTTGCAGTCTAAGGATGGCCTGTTTCACATGCATTGAGAGCTGCTTTGACCGCATGTTGTGGGTTCAAAGCAACAGCCTCCAAATGCAAATGCCACACCTGGAATAAACTCCAGAACTTTTATCTGCTTAATTGATGAAGAAATAATAAAGGAATAGTCCACACCTGTCCATGAAATAGCTTTTGAGTCAATTGTCCAATTACTTTGGATCCCTTTAAAAAGTGGGGGCTACATATTAAAGAGCTGTAATTCCTAAACTCTTCCTCCAATTTGGATGTGAATACCCTCACATTAAAGCTGAGAGACTGCACTTTAAGCCATATTCATAATTTAACTGTAACTTGAATATAGTTTGATTAACAGACAAAATAACAAAACTTATCTCAGTGTCCAATTATTTCCGGTCCTATTTGTATGCAGTCTTTGTATGATTTTCATTTCAATATAGGGATAAATTATTTTACATAGCTTCCAAACTTTTTTGGAAACAGGGTTGCATATACTTTTTTGGATTTGATATTATCAGACTTAATTCTGGTTAGGTTTAATAAAATCAAATTGCTGCTGACATTTATCACAATTGATTTTACCTGTGAGAATGTGGAAAATATGTCAATTAAAATCATTTGCATGTCTTTTTTAACAGGTCTGACATGTGTTATTATTCTAATGGCAACTGTTGTAACCACCATCACTGGACTCTCAACTTCAGCCATAGCAACCAATGGGTTTGTTCGAGGAGGTAATAAAATGTTATGTCTGATGATATGGTAGTATTTTGACTGAGCATTACATTTCTCTAGCAACCTTAAATAAAGTGGGTAACAGAAGAGATTTTAGGATGTAATAATTTGGACTCATTCAATGTCATATTTGATACATAAAAAGCCTATCCTCAATTGATTGGAACAAGTATTGTTTGGCACAGTCGGCTTCACTAGTTGCGTCTGATATTACCTTTGGACTCAGTGGGCATGCTCACAAAGCTCACAGGAATCTGAGCGTACCCTCTGCGAGCTTGTGCCCCTCCTTATAGCCTCTGAAAGTGGTCCCAATGAGAGGTGTCAGGAGAGCAGCTGGCTGCACCAGTTGCCTCAAGAATGTTCCTGCAGCTCCTGGTGTCTTTTTTCCAGCATGTTCTCCAGGGTCCTGAATTTCCTCTGGCAGTACATTCTTGATGGGCAGGTACCATGCGCTGCTAGAGTTGATGAGCCACAGTGTCCTGTACATTGCCAACGTTTTGAACCCTATGACATTTTTCTGCCCATTTACTGACCGAAAAAAATCAATAGTAAAATTTTGGTTGGGTTTTATATTTTAAATCAGTTATTGAATGGTGACAATTGTTTTATGTCAGAAAAAATGTGTTACTGGTGCACGCATAAGTATAATATTCCCACTCATTAATATGTGTACGGTGCTCGCATAAGTATAATATTCCCACTCATTAATATGTGTACGGTGCTCGCATAAGTATAATATTCCCACTCATTAATATGTGTGCGGTGCTCGCATAAGTATAATATCCCCACTCATTAATATGTGTACGGTGCTCGCATAAGTATAATATCCCCACTCATTAATATGTGTACGGTGCTCGCATAAGTATAATATCCCCACTCATTAATATGTGTACGGTGCTCGCATAAGTATAATATTCCCACTCATTAATATGTGTACGGTGCTCGCATAAGTATAATATTCCCACTCATTAATATGTGTACGGTGCTCGCATCAGTATAATATTCCCACACATTAATATTTGCTTGATCCACTTTTCGATGCAAAACAGCATTAAGTCTTTTGGTAAGTATATGCCAGCTTTGACTGTGCCACTGAAGGACATTCCCGTTTTTGTTAATCAGCCAAACCAATGTTGCTTGTGTTAGAAATCAGCCGTTTCGTAAAGTGGTTGTAATAATAATTAGTGTACCCAGTTGTCAAGGAAGAGAGAGTAGATTATTTGTTTATTGCAGCAGGTTATGAACCTGGTTTTCCTTACACAACCTCAATCTCATCTCACTCAGTCTCTTCTCACTGTAATGTTGGTTACAAGCTGTTATATACATTGAGGGGTGTGTTTACCTAGCAAAGCCAAGACATTAACCCTGATGCCAAATGGTCACTGTAAACATTCCTGTGGTTATCAGAGCGCAACCTACAGAATCGAAACAGAGAGGTTTCTGTTGTTCTCATTATCTAGGCACATTCACTTCCAATGAAATATACATTCACATTGTAGTTGTTAATGCTTAGATCCCACACCTGGTACCAATTTCCTCTTAAACTTCAGTGTTTTTGCGGACTGAAGCAGGCTCTTTTGCAGTTTTTTCCTTCCTAAATTGTTCATTACATTTTAACAAGATGCCCAGTCCTGATGAGAAGGATCCCTCAGCATGATGCTGCCACCCCCATACTTCAGTGTATTTTGTGTGTTAAGACTCGGGCATTGTTAGGTTTGCACCTCACATAATACTTAGAACTTTGGCCAGCATAAGCTAATTACAGCAAAACCTTTTCCCACATCACATATGATGTCCGTTTTTCTTTTTGCCACTCACCCATATACAACACTTGTGAAGCACCTGGACAATTGCAGTATGCAGTGTCTCCAACCTCAGCTATGAAAGACTGTAAGTCCTTTAGTGTTGTCATAGGCCACTTGATGCTTCTCTTGTCTGGATACATTATGTGGATGGCCTGTTCGAGACAGATTCACAGTTGTGCCATATTATTTCCATGTCTTAATTCCAGGCTTAACTTTGCTTGGGTCAACAATTTGTAAATGTTTTTTAATCTGATCCTTGATTAGTCTTTAAAAAAAGCAGATTTCAGAATGTTCCTTTGTGTTCATGATTCCAGACTCCATACAACTAAAGACAGATCATTCCGGTGTCATGACAAAGGGGGTGAATAATGCAATAAAGGACTTTCTGTTTTCTATTTGTAATTCAATTAGCAGATTTTAGTTTTAACTTTGCACTTTTTTGTTTTAAGATCATGGTGAAAACTTCTGATTAAATACATTTTGATATCACGTTGTAAAAATAAAATGTGAAGGGGGTGGATACTTTTGAGAGCCTCTGTATGTAGTTTTACAGAACAGTAAAATGTTTATGCTGTTACTGATATTTTTTTTATTATTCAGTTGTTATTACAATTATTTGTATACCATAGTTGCCATAATATCCTTGTTGTTAAGTATTGTTTCTTTCGAATATTTTTTCATTTGGACTATAGAAAATTGTATGTAATTGTATGTTATTAAATCTAAAACATGTTTTTAATTTCATTATGGCCCAGTGTTTCTCTGGTCTCTCCCATAATTATTCATATTCACACAGGTGGAGCCTATTACCTCATATCACGAAGTTTGGGTCCTGAATTTGGTGGCTCCATTGGTCTCATCTTCGCCTTTGCTAATGCTGTGGCCGTAGCCATGTATGTTGTTGGCTTCGCGGAGACTGTTGTTGAGATGCTCAATGTAAGTAACATTCATGAATTGTATAGTGAATGTTTTTACTGGCTCATGTTGACATTTTACTTAGACAACAATATTAAAAGCTTTTCCTGACAGGATGTGGATGCCCTTATGACAGATGAGCTTAATGACGTCCGAATAGTGGGCACGCTCACAGTCATCCTCTTGCTAGGCATCTCTGTGGCAGGGATGGAGTGGGAGGCGAAGGTAAAGCCAAAAAAGTAATTTATTTACTAAATTTTGCTGTTGTGTCCTGAAAGTATTCTCTGGCAGATTAATTTATTGATACAAGCAACCAACTTTCACCTTCCAGGCCCAGATTGTGTTATTGGTCATTCTTTTGGCTGCCATCTTCAACTATTTTATTGGAACTGTCATCCCAATGGAGTCAAAAGAGCCTAAAGGGTTTTTTGGCTACAAAGGTAAGTCTGATAATTTAACTGTTTCATTTCCATATTTCAATTCCAAGTACTAATTCTGCTTGCAAAAAATGTGTAGAGGTATTTAACTAGACATTTCCATACAAATAGGCTGACACCCAGGGTACAATTTAATATGTAATGACATATTGCACAACGATAAAGTTCTCACACCTTTGTTTTGTTTTATGTGAAGCGGCTATCATGATGGAGAACATGAGTCCAGATTTCCGAGATGGAGAGACATTCTTTTCTATGTTTGCAATCTTCTTCCCGGCTGCAACAGGCATCCTGGCAGGTGCCAACATCTCAGGAGACCTTACAGTAGGGCCTTGGCTTCTCTTAAAGAAATACTGCACTCAAAAACATAATAATTCATGAAATAATTTTTGTAACTATTAGGCCTTTAGTTTTCTCATGCCCAGAAATTATGCATACATGCAGAGTTAGGGAGCAATGGATTACTAGTAATCCGTTACATGATTACATAAAATATGTTACATTAGGAACAAAATGAGTGTAATCGGGAATATCAGATACTTTTGAAAAAAAATATTACTTTTGGATTAGGCCCACTGCAATTAAGAAATAGTAGGTGCGCAAAATTATTATGACAGCATGCATGTTTGATTTCTTTTTAATTTAATGTTTGAAAAACATCATTATTTGAAGCAAAATAACAATTGCGTGCTTATTTATTGTGTGATTTTTAGTCGCGAAAAGGTGGGCGTGCATAATCAGATTAATGACTGACGGAGCGCTAGTTTAATTATCTCCGGTTTTGGTTGGTGGGATGGCTGGCAATAGTATATCTATTATAACACTAGCTGACCCGTATAAAATGTGATTTAGTTGCCTACTCGACGCATCTTTCTCCGAACAATAATAGGTGATAGGCCATCTGGTGTAATGGATTTTATAACTTTCAAGGTTTATTTGTCAAATGCCCCGAACATCACAGCTATGCTCCCGCGGGGTACATTTTATTTCTATGCGGTAACTGCCTTTTATTTTTCAGTAATGTTTTGAAGCAATTAAAAACATGAATATAACACAAATAATAGAACAGGCTTAAGCATCAGTAGATTTTGGGTTATGTTCCGATAAAAAGTCAGATTCTGGAAGATCAATGTTTATTGGATAATTGGAATGACTGAATATCTGACAGACCTTTAGCGTGTAATGTAGAGATGTAGCCCAATCAAATTAAAGTAAAAAGCAATGGTTTAGAAACCCATTTCCAAAGGCACTGTTGGCTAGACAGTGCATAATGTAAAATGCAAATTTTTGGCCGGCTATGTAAACTTAACATTGATTGATCCGGCAAAAGGTGTTCACTGGGTTATAGGCTATTACTATTTGTTTTCCAATGCCACTTAATATCAAAGTAATCAGATTACTTTACTGAGTTTGAGTAATCAAAAAGTTATATTACTGATTACAACTTTCAAAATAGAGCATATATTGTAATGGAGATGCATTTTTATGAATTCTCAAAAACAAAACTGTGTCATTTTGTCTCGGTAGGATCCTCAGTCAGCCATTCCAAAAGGAACACTTTTGGCCATTTTAATAACAGGAATTAGTTATGTGGCAGTGACAGTTTCTACAGGTAATCCTTCTTTTTATAAATTTAATGTGAAGTAACAGTGGCCAGATGAGTACACTGAATAAAATGTTTTCAAATTCCATTATTAGTATATTAAATATTTAAGTCAGTTTTTGCAACATCTTTTTTTACAGGATCTTGCATTCTTAGAGATGCCACTGGCGATCCAAATGACACCTCTAGTGTCAGTGACTTGAACTGTACAGATGCTGCCTGCACACTTGGTTATGACTTCTCCATTTGTAAGGAAGGTGGCTGCAAGTTTGGGCTCATGAACGATTTTCAAGTATGTCACACCTGTAATGGATAGAAACAATGTTTGACATGAACACTGATAGACACTTAAAGTAATACTTCACATCACATTTTGACATTTTTGCCAAATAGCTAACTTAAATAATCTCAGTACATACTTTTCAACCCATTCTGATTATTTTTCTAATTACTGGTTGACGCAGGTATATTGACTGGTTTAATTTGGGTTGAGGGTGATCTAGTGTAGATCAATGCTTGTCTTCAATGCACTCACATTTTTCCAATACTGAGAATTTAAACAATTGTTAAACCAATGTTACTGTTGGTAACCCTTGTCAACTGCAAATAATGATTCTCACAGTTCAGAAACTGCCTTTTCCTATCAACACCATTCTCCTTTCTGCTATCCCTTTTTGACAATAGATGCAGGGGCTCGCACGGTTAGCTAGAGGTTAACAATGGGGAGCTGGGATAACAATGCCTGTGTTGTGAGTCACAAGGCTTTCTCCAGTTCAGGCATTGAATGAGACCATTGACAGCCACCCCTCAGCATAGGCACCCACCCTCTCTGTGACACTGATATCACGGGCAGGAGGCACAGGGCTGCCCAGTACCAAAGCCCAGAGCACTTACATGGCATCACAGATAAAGGCAGTTGTCCACTGGTCTGCACAATAGGCAGATATGAACAATACACTTTGCTGTTATTGATTTTAGTAAATACACATTATGCCCAATACAGAGTGGTCTTGGTAAGTGCTAGCTCTACTTATCTTTTCTTACACGCTTGTGTACTTTGAGGTGTTCTCCATTCTACTGTACCACGGATGGTTAAAACCCCCTGCGATAAATTGTACACCCCTCTAGCATGCAAGCAAGATTATATATATAGCACAATTCATACATACAATGTGCTATACATTGAAAATAAAAATACAAAATGCAATGGAATTAAAACAGTGAAAATAAAAATACAAAATGCAATGGAATTAGAACCGAGATTGTAACAATTACACAGAGGTTATTCCTCTGATAGCACCAGAACTTGCATTATGATTGGTAAAAGATAGCAGTATATACATTTAATAATAAAATAAATCAAAAAGAGAAACATAAAATACAGCATAATTATAAAGCATAGAATAAGAAAATAGAATTGATAAAACAAATAAAAAACATAGGAAGCTATAAAAGCTGTCAGTTAAGTTTAAGTGATAGAAAATGGGAAGCTGTAAGGCTCACAGTGTGGTCAAATTTAAGAGCTCAGTCATTGGCACGTGAAAAGAGAAGTGTTTTAGCCTAGATTAAAAAATTCACACGTTTGGTGAACCTCTAAGATCTTCTGGTAGTTTATTCCAATTGTGTACAGCATAAGTACTAAATGCAGCTTTTCAATGTTTAGTTTGGACTCTAGGCTCTACTAGCTGACCTGGGACACCAGGCTTTTGATTGTGGATATATTTTTTCAGATGATAGAATGCTGTTTTGGTGACCAATTTGATATTACTGTTATATGTGAGGTCTGAGTCAGAATACCAAGATTACGTACTTGATCCCTGGTTTTAAGGGCCCAAGAATACAGCTCTTTGCAAATACTTGTTCTTTTATTTTTGTTGCCAAACACAATAATCTCAATTGTTTTGGTTTAATTGTAGACAATTTTGGTTCATCCATGTATTTATGCGCTCTATACAGTGACACAGACAGTCTATTGAGCTGTTGTCATACGGTTCGAGAGACATTTATATTTGAGTATCATCGGCATAGCTGTGGTATTTAAGGTTGTTGTTCTGTAGAATTTGGCCCAGAGGTAGCACATAGAGATTGAACAGAAGCGGTCCGAGAACTGATCCCTGTGGAACTCGAGATGTCATAGCCACCCTATCAGATTCATGATTACCAATGGTGACAAAGTAACTCCGACCATCTAGATAAGATCTGAACCAATCAAGGACTGTCCCGGAGAGTTCTACCCAATTTTCTAGTCTATCTATAAGTGTTCTATGATCTACAGTGTCAAATGGTGCACTGAGATCTACTAGGACTAGAACCGTTATTTTATATGAATCAGTATTCAGCCGTATATCATTTAAAACTTTAATCAGGGCCATTTCAGGGCCTGACTGACATTTGTCTAAGAGGCCGTTTGAGTTCACAAAATTGCTGAGTTGATTGAAGACAACCTTCTCAATGATCTTTGCTAAAAAGGGAGATTTGATACAGGTCTGTAGTTGTTCATTATAGATGCATCCAATTATCTCTTTTTTAATAGGGGCTTAATGGCAGCTGTTTTTAGAGATTTTGGGAAAATGCCTGATTGCAGGGAGCTATTAATCAAATCAATCAAATCAATCAATCAAATTTATTTTATAAAGCCCTTTTTACATCAGCAGTTGTCGCAAAGTGCTTTCACAAAACACCCGACCTTAAAACCCCAAGGAGCAAACAACAGTAGTGTTGAACTTCAGTGGCTAGGAAAAACTCCCTATGAGAGCCGAAATATAGGAAGAAACCTAGACAGGAACCAGGCTCCGAGGGGTGACCA
>JACXGJ010002238.1:0-68701 GCA_016801105.1 Esox niger | reverse complement strand
TTTGCGCTGGCTGGGGCCATAGTCAGGACATGACCAAAAGAGGTGACTCTAGCCACCTCTATGTGTTTTGGTCTCCCCAATTGGAGGCAGGTGTTCGTTATTGCCTCCAATTGGGGAACCTATTTATGTTGAGTGTTTTACCACAGTGGTGTGGTTTATTTTGGTTGTTAGCCGTAGGCTATTTCACCCGGTCATTGTGTCCGCTTTCAGTTCGTAAGTTTGTTTCCTTTGTTACTTTGTTCCTGTCCATTAAAACATGGATTATTACCAAAACAGCCGTTCTGCCTCTGCCTATCTGTCCTCATACACCGGACCATATGACAATAGGTTGGTCTACCAAGCCAAACTCAACTCCAAACAATGTTGCCAGATTTCATTGACAGTATACTGCCCTATCACAGCCTAAATCCCTGACTCTACCAGAGCCGGCTTTAGCTTTTTGGGGGGCCCAAAGCAATCTGACTGTATCCAATTAAGATTGCTACAGTATAATATAGACAATATGATAGATTACAATTGACTCTTAATCTTATGACAAAACACAATTGCCTTATAGAGAGCAGTGAGGCCAGGCAGCATGGCAGGAGTTGAACACAGAGATGAAGCAAGCAGAAACAGAAGTTAATAGACTAGTACAGTGTGGGGTCCCCTGTAACTGACAAGGTGTCTCCAGATCTGAAAAAATAATCACATTTTATCATGAGATAATCAGAACATGAATGTGTTTAAAATAACAACACACATCAGTATAAACATCTCCACATCCTATTTTTTCATATTTTTCCATCGTCCAGGAAAAGTTTGAAAAACCACCACACTTCTGCAGTGGAATCTTGATTGACTGCACACATGCAGGACAACTGCTCAACATCCCACCTGGAAGAAGGTGCTCTTGTTCAGTTACAATAATGCCTAAGAAGCAATTTAAGTATGCCTTATATTAGACACTCCAAACCACAGTAAACACTGAGAGGACATTGGATGGGCTACAAGTCAAATGTAATTTTGCCTAGATTTCCCACTGGCTTTCTCCAGCCCTCGTTTTTGTGTAGTGCTTTCATTTCCTTCCTCCTGAATATTCATGACTTTGACATTTTGTTTGCAAAGGTCTTGATGACAAATGAATACTTGAACCGATCCCTTGGTCTCTTTTCATTACTGTCCCTCTCTCGTTCTGTCTCTTGCTTCTTCGGTCTTTCTCTTGCTCTGTATTTTCTCTCTAATTTTTCTTTCCTCGCTGTCTCTTTATGCCTCTCTGTTTTTCTCTGTATCAGCACTACCTTAATTAAAAACACATTGTTTATTCTAAGCAGCAGAGAACCTTACCTCTTAAAAGTTGTCTTTCTTCTTATTCTGACAAATGGATGTTCTCCTTGACATTCAGCGAAAAACACATCTGGCTGAGTTTTTGTACAGAATTTTTCTTTTCAGTTTTAAAGGTACACAGCTAATGTATTAAACAAATGTTTTTAGTAACATGACATTGCCTTGGTTACCACATCATGGAATAAAGGTTAAGGTGAGACCTAAGCTTTTTTGCTAGTAAGGTCCTAACATGGACATTGTGGAGATGCATTTATGTTTAGTTCATTCTGCACTTTGGCCGGTGTTGGGCTGTGTTGGACACAGATTAGGACAGATAAAGGGACAGAAAGAGAGTATGAGAAAGATGAAAGAGAGATAGCCAGGAAAAGCTGGAATGCAGACCATCCCTTGTTGCTTGGTCGTCCTCCCGTGCGAGACAACCGCAGCTGTCATTCAGGACAATGGGCCGCCACCTCACGACTGGAGCTAAACTGAGGGAAACCTTTCCAAGCCAGTCCAGATTATGGAGGGAAAGAAGGATCCACTTCCAAAATACCAGATTCTAATGGGCCCTGACCAAAAGTAGAGCACTACTCTATAGGAAAATAGATGCACACAATGACTCTGTGTTCACTGGAGCAGCAGTCCCATGAGGAAGCAGGGGTCCAGGGAGGGAGCAGAGGCTGCAGGTTGCCCACTGTCTGTGCCTCTTTCCCTGGCTACACACAGCACGCTCCCCTGCCTAGTCTGGATTTGACGTGATTCAATCCTTTTCAGCCTCACACAGACAGAGATACTGGCAACAGACAAGCCTCTCTGATTCCATATTAACACAAGTCTCGAGCCTGAGATCGACACTATACATATGGTTATGCTTTTGCACAGCACAACATTCTGGCATGTGAGTAATAAGCTGTCAGAATGCCCTGCCTTTCCTTGTGTCGTGACACACTGTGAAGACCTTCCCTCTGTTGCCTTCTCACAGTGGAAGTGTTTGCAGTGATTGGGCTGTATGATGGTGATACAGTAAACCGCAGTATTTGAAAAGGACGATGGTGTGAATTACAATAATTGAATCAACTGACTAATTAATAACTGCCCATCCAGTGACAGTATATAGCAGCACGCTTCACCGCCTTTTAGATCAGATAATTGCATACTTTCTGCATTCATTTCGGAGTGTGACATCACTGACCTCAGCGGCCTGTGTCCTCACAAGCACCGGCAATATTCATGTGAGTATGTTCTAATAATAAAATTCTTAGGTCATTGACTGGTAGCCAACTGACATGTATGCATCAGAACATTGGAGACGTTTCTCCATAAGAGAAATTCAGAGCAATCGGGTACCTCTGCATCCTCCGAGAATACAAACTTATCTCATAGCCATTCACTTCTACTAATAATAAAAGTTGTTTAAAAAATTGGCTATAAAATAGAACCAACTACATTGGTTTGCATGGGACTGCAGGACCAAATTGTCCTTTTGTGATAGGCTGAAATAGAAGCATGAATTTCAACCCGTGTCCAACCCCTGCCCTATTTCCTAAAGCCCAAACCATGGCCCTGTCCAAATCAGAATATATTGAGACTGAATCCCAGAAAGTCCTGCTGTTGAAACAATTCCAAAACCAGAGACCTATGTTGTTTTTTGCTAACAGCAAATATAAAGCTGCAAATGAAGCGTGGAGAGAGAAAAAGGGAACAATGCCTTGTAAAGGTTAACAGGAGAAGAGACATTTGTATGTATGAAAACATACAACGTTTTGAGTTGGGAAAACTATAGCCACCACTGTCATGTAAATGACATCTGTTGCAAAAAGATATTTCCCAAATTTGCTATTTGTTTCTACAATTTGGCATGTTGTACTTCAGACTGTAATGACAGTTTTAATAAGAACATGTTATCCATGCTTCCTGGTAAAAATCTAGTCAGTGTTGTTTATGCTGTTGGAGCCACAGCAACATGTGAGAGACACACACAGAGTTCTCCCTCATTCATCTCTTTGATCTCTGTCTCCTTTTCATAGATGATCATTATTAGAACCAAAAAGGATTTAGGGGAAAGTTTATAGGAATAACATGTTTGTGTTAACATTTAATTGCAGAATGCAAAGAAATACTGCATGAACACTACATTTTGATTAATTGACTATTCTGCACAAAAAGTAATTAACTGACACATCTGTTCTTCACAAAGACTTTTAATTACAGGGAATTAATGTGATATAGTACTAAGGTATACTGAAATAATGTGTTATTGCCTATATATACATATAGTTGATTGGAATAAAAATGATTACTTTGAAATATAGATTACGACGACATTCCTTGTTCATCTTCAAATCCCTCCAGTGGAGTCATTGGGAACCTATATATCCATACCCATAGTCAGTTCCCAAGGACTTCTGATAATTACTTACGCATAAGGAAGTCTAAGTGACCAGACTTGTCATCCCTGAATTGTAGGTTTATAAACATTTACTTTAGGCTGTGGAATCTGAACATTAACAATTACAATATGAATGTACGTTTCAATGGAAGTGAATGTGCCTAGATAATAAGAATAACAGAAAGCTCTCTGTAAGTTGCGCTCTGATAACCACAGGAATGTTTACATTGACCATTTGGCATGGGGGTTACTGTCTTGGAAACCTGATCTTTGCTAGGTAGATACACCCTTTAATGTATATATCAGCTTGTAACCAACATTACAGTGAGAGGAGATTGAGTGAGATGGCATTGAGGTTGTGTAAGAAAGACCAGGTCCATAACCTCATGAACAAGACTGTCTAATGCTGCAATAAACAAATGAATTACTCTCTCCCTTGACAACCAGGAATGCTATTAATAACTTAAACCACAATACGAAACGGCTGATTTCAACTACAATACGAAACGGCCCAGGAACACATGTCATTTAAATTTTATGTTTTGTAATAAACCACCTGCACATTATGGTTGATTATGATAACTAGTATACAGTGGATATAAAAAGTCTACACAACCCTGTTAAAATTCCATGTTTTTGTGATGTAAAATGATGAGACAAATTTCTTTTAATGTGACCTATAATGTGAACAGTTCAATTGAAAAACAAACTGAAATCTTCCAGGGGGAAAAATTAAAACTTTACAATACTGGTTGCATAAGTGTGCACACCCTTTTAAAACTGGGGATGTGGCTGTGTTCAGAATTAACCAATCACATTCAAACTCATGTTAAATAGAAGTCATTACACATCTGCCATCTTTTAAAGTGACTCTGAATAATCACAAATAAAGTTTAGGGGATTTTCCTGACATTTTCTTACTTGCATCTCTGAGCAAAAGCCAGGCTCCGCAGAAAGCTTCCAAAGCATCAGAGGGATCTCATTGTTGAAAAATATCAGTCAGAGAAGGTTACAAAATAATGTGCAAAGCATTGGATATACCATGGAACACAGTGAAGACAGTCATCATCACGTGAAGAAAATAAGGCACAACAGAGACATTACCAAGAACTGGTAGTCCCTCCAAAATAGATTAAAAGATGAGAAGAAAACTGGTCAGGGAGACTTCCAAGAGACTTCCAGCAACATTAAAGGAGCTGCAGGTATTTCTGGCTAGTACTGGCTGTGTGCAACATGTGACAACAATCTGGGGTAGGGTGGCAAGATGGAAGCCTTTTCTTACAAAGATAAACATTCAAGCCCGGCTGAAGAAAACAAATATCATGTCTCCCAAAAGCATTTGGAAAAATGTGTTATGGTCTGATGAAACCCAGGTTGAACTTTTTGGACATAATTCCAAAAGGTATGTTTGGTGCAAAAACAACATTGCACATCACCCAAAGACCACCATACCTACAGTGAAGCATGGAGGTGGCAGCATCATGCTTTGGGGCTGTTTTATTCAACTGGAACCAGGGCCTTAGTCAGGGTGGAGGGAATTAAGAACTGTTACAAATACCAGGCAAGTTTGGCACAAAACCTTCAGGTGTCTGTAAGAAAGTTAATGATGATGTTCAACTTTCAGCACAACACCAACACAAAGCACACATCCAAATCCACAAAAGCATGGCTTTACCAGAAAAAGATCAACGTTTTGGAATAGCCCAGCCAGAGCCCAGACCTGAATCCAATTGAACATCTGTAGGGTGATCTGTAGAGGGCTGTGCACAGGGGATGTCCTCGCAATATGACAGATTTGGTGTGCTTTTACAAAGCAAATATTGCCACGGCAAGATGTGCCATGCTAATAGACTCCTACCCAAAAAGACAGAGTGCTGTTATAAATCAAAAGCTGCTTCAACAAAGTAATAGTTTAAGGGTGTGCACACTTATGCAACCAGGTTATTTTGAGTTAGTTTTTTATTTTCCTAAAAGATTTCAGTTAGTTTTTTATTGAATTGTTCACGTTATAGGTCAAAAAAAGTTCTGACATGATTTCTGACATGATTTATTGTGTAGACTTTTTATATCCACTGTACGTACACCCAGATACGTAATTCAAAGTGATCAGACTGTTCATCCCTGAGTTCCAGTTGCTACATGAGCGATTGCCTTCTGTACCTGACTGAAAAGAAACATTGATGATGTGATCTTTTAATGTATTTTTAATAATTGCTACCATTGCTTCAAAGCATATTATGGTTATTTATGATTGTATTTATGATCAAGTATGTAGTCAGATTATTAGATATTAAATTACCATGTAAGTTATATTCTCATGCATTAATTTTCTTACCTGTCCCCCCCTAACTACATTGGTACTAAAATATATTTTATATATCATTCAATTTGTATCTTTACTACAATAACTATAGGCCTAAATATCATTAGGCTTAGTTTTAATTAAGCCATTGATTTTTTTAAAATTAATTGTTAATAAAAGTAATTTTCTCTGTAATTAAACTTCTGTGCAGGGAATTCCGTCCCTAAGACACATGAATTACATGTTTATTTCTGTCAGTGAAAGATAGCTATGATGTAATTTGTGTAAGCATTTGCAAATGTGCATTACGCTTTATCATCACTACTCTTCTGATACAGGGCATTAGATACATTCAGGGCATTGCAATTTTGTTGTCGCTGTTATATGGCTCATCTAATGCTATTGTTCATAATTCTGTCATGTTGCACTTTTAAAGCTTAATCCCAGCTACAATTCTTACCATAATGTGAATCTATCAGAGTTCAGGGAGACCCTTACCTTCCAAGGGGTCCTGATCTCTAGTGGGTCCTTACCTTCCATGTGATCCCAGACAACATATCCTGCTCTTAGTCTCATTCAGTTCAACAGGTTAGACGGGTGGGCCTGGAGAAAGTCCCATCATTCCTGTTGTGTAATGCGGCTCTGATTGTGTGGGGTTTGAATCTTGCCTATAAATGAGGCCTATCGTGGAGCTTGTCATGCAGAGAGGCTGATTGCTAAATTCTTTATACATCAGGGGCTATGGACCATTATCGTTTGTCATCCAGGGATGTAAGCAGTAGAAAGGAAGAGCGAGAGAACGACTGAAAAGCAGATGAATGAGGGAGAGCTCAGTGAAAAATGAAACAAAGTAAGGAGATGAAGAGGAGCTGAGATGACAGAGATTAAGAAAATCAAAACAAGGTGGGAAATAAGAGAGAAAAAGAAACATTTAAGATGAGTCGATGTTGCGAGGATAAAAAAAGTTATCGATCTACCACCCCATTGCCTGTCACACTAAAAACAGCCAGACAAAATCAAATGTCATTATTTTGAAAGAAGAAAATGCAGAGCCCTCTCCTTTCTGGCTTATATTCTCTCTTGTGTCTGTCTGGCTTTCCATATGTTTCGCCTATCTTTCTCTCATTTTGCCTGGCACTGTGTTTCTGACGCTTTCTTTCTGTATCACTGGCTGGTGTTTTAGAAGCTATTCTCTTCTTTGCTCTAGTTCTCTCTGGTATTCTCAATCTCTCTCTGGTCTTTTTTAAGGACCACTTCACCTGTCATCCGTTATTCCCTCTTACATTTATCACGGGTCCTCCGAGTGACTTTCAATTGCAGCTAACAGATGAAAAAGAATAAGCACAATGGCTACGTTTCATAAACGGCAATGTTTCCCTAGGTAGTGGATCAAAACGTTGGTCAAAACATATTAAAGTATGTAGGGACTGGGACAGCATTTATGGTGAACCCTCTGACTCAGAAGCCCTGGCATAAATACACAGTTCCCAGTGCACAGCCTAATACAATTTCAAAGAGCAGATAGCATAGCCAGTTCAGACAGGAAGCCCGAGTGGTCATTGGTCAGTGACGTATCAGCTGATGCCGGGGGATTGCTTCAATCACAATGTCAAACTGAATTCCATGCTACTCGTCTATGGGGATTGACATTAATAATATTATGGTGTTGATATTGTTATTTGTAGTATCGTAGGCACAATCATGTGATGGCAGTGAGCCCAGAGGAGCAGAACCGGACAACAAGCCATGTAAAGTATTGTTGTGCATGTCACTAATAAACAGTCAGAGTTTTCGGTCTGAAGTTACAGTTAGCAAGAAAATGGCTTTTGATGTCTGTAATTGAGTGAGTACTGAGGCACTAGCAGTCGTGAGAACAGAGTGAAGAGCGAGAGTGTGAGATTAAGAGAGAGACTGGGAGAGAAAATGGTCTGCCTGTTAAATGTCTCAATTCTGCCCAGTGCCGCTGCGCCAAAACATGACAAAGCCCATCATAATGCACCTGCGTGGAGTAATAAATCACTGTAGATACTTTTGCAGATGGATTTAGCAAGGCCAAAGTGAGAGGTTTTCAATTGTCTGGTATGATGGATCTTTGCCCCCAGGCGCCTCACAACTCTTTTCCACAACTCGTTTCCGTCTGAATGGCATCCAGAGGGCGGCGAGCTGTTTTGAAAGTAGGCGTTGTTGAAGATAGGTGGTGAGCACAGAGTCTACATCCCAGATTACATTTGATTCAGTTTTTAGTGCATTAAATATGACTGGAGCCCTAGGTTGCTCTTTTGGCTGGAGTTTGAGACGTCCAGTCTAGTTTAAAATTTCAACTGAATCAGGTAGTCACACGACACCCCACAACAATCCCTGTTCAGTGACGTGCGGTGTCATATTGTGAAGTGGGGGCAGACTGGGGTCTATTTATTTTATTTTGGAGACCATGAGACAGACATTGTCGGGTAGGTTACTGTCTAAGTGTAACCGAGAACAGTTACTAGTTACCAGTCCAAGATTTTCTATCAGTAAAACATATGTTTTATTATCAAACTATATAAAAATTAGCTGACATTATTAATTAACTCACTTCAAGTTAATAATTATTAACTCATAGCTGACTGGGAGGTCCTCGCAGCATCCCAGCCCCAGCTCCACCCTCTCGCACCCTCTACCTGTTACCGCAATGTACTCATGACGTAGTGTACCTGAACGCAGCTCTCACTCCAGATCACAATCACCAGAATAATAAACACTTTTACCTCATTGTCTCTCCCTATTTAAGACAGACCTCCGCCACCACTTGGTTGTGAGGTATTGTTTGTAGCGAACCTGCTAAACCGTTGAATAGTGATTGAGCTAACCGATTGTTTCCCTGCCTGTTGTGGTTTTTTCCCCTTGCCCTGTTCCCTTCTGTCACTGTGCCCTTACCTGCACCATCACCTTTTTTGTACTTACCACTGGTTACCAAACCCGCCCGCTTGCCTCTCGTTTTGAATCCTGCCTATGCCCTTTTGTGCCTTTGTCAATAAACCTCTCCCCCCTGGTCCGGGTGGTCATTACACTGGCTTTAAACAGATGGTTCATGTTTTAATACCATTGCTTTTTACTTTAGTACCATTAATAATACAATTAGCTGTCTCTTTACAGTAACTAAACTCTGTCAGATGTCCAATTTTTTTTGTTGTTTTGACACTGACATTATATTTCTAAACAGCATTTTACACTTAATATTTTTAAGTCAATTTTCTAAGTAGACAGTGTCAGCTATGGATATCGTTACTGCTCTAGAGTCCACAGCAAACAATATCACATGGCCTGTCAATATGCTGTGGAGGTTGGAGGATAGGATGGAGAGCTTGTCATAGCATGTTTACATCACTCGCTTTCAGAGGGCAGAGTGCTAATTGCTAATCGCCTTTTCCTCCTTACCTATCATATCATGTTCCACACAGTTTGGCATCTTCATCCAGTAATGCTGATGACAGTGCCATGTTACTATATTTATGTATAGTTAACAGCCATTCAAGGTTGTATCTGAAATATTAAAAGGCTTAATGAAACCTCCAGGTTATTATGTTTTGGCAAAGATACTGAAATGTTTGCTAAAGATTATTTATATAAAAATAATGTACTTTAGGCATGGTTTGGCTTCCACCAGGCAAAACTCTGTACATATCCTTCCGGAATATTGAAATATCCTAAGCTGATTTGCATGTGACAGATTACACTTAAATATTTTTCTGGACTGCTTTTTAACTTTTTTACCAGTTAAAAATGAGTGAGAACACATTCTTATTTACACCAATTACCATTTGTTCCAGCATTTAAGCTTCATTTATACTGTTTGCTTTCCGTGCCTGTGTGGTCCCTGTGTGTTTGGGAGAGGACGTTCAACTGAAGCCGGGGGTATGAATCAAATTTTGCAACACAATGAACCAAATTCAGTCAACAATATGTGAATTTAGAGGAAATGAGGCGAACTCAGGAAATCAGGTATTCTGTTTTCTGTAACACTTGGTTTTTCACCCCATCCATCCTAAGGGCTCAAATAGTTATGTATTCCAGATTGGCTGCACCATTATAAAGAATAAATAGATTGACGGGTCAATTTAAAAGAACGTTTGGAAGGGCATGCAGGAAAAATATCAATATAATAAGCCAGATAATTCAGTGTGAATTATGTGACATATTCTCTCCACAAGCAACAAGTTCTAGTTCAAGCTTAAGTCAGAACCCTCTCGTCTCTTATCAGTTACAAAAAGCATCATTCTTATTGTGCTACACCCAAGAAGAAAAGGGTTTGGAAAGGGATATTTGGCGGTCCTTGTGGAAGAACTTGGAAATAGCATTGTCTAGTAGTTTATGTTTGTTCCTTTACAAAGGACAAATGGTTTAACAAGTGTTAATAAAATACTTCAGCTGACAATGTAACTGTTTAGTCGTGTAAATCTCAATTTCCTGCTTGGGTGGGATATTGCATTATGGGTAATACAGTCTCAGTGTTACCGTGTAACAGCAAAGTATACTGCATGACTATTAAGGCCACCTTAACACCCAGACAATATATTTCAGCTGTCCCCACACCCTGTATCCTCTGACCTGTGACTATAATCCTTCTCACCAGGGCCTTGGAGGAGTCGCACACCCAAACACATACACACACGGTAGAGGGATTGGGAGGGTCCAGGATAGTACTTCGGAGAAAGGATGCCCTAAAGAGAAATGCACCACTAAGATGTATGTAAGCATCGAAACGTTTGTGGCACAAACTCGTGGTCTACCAATTGAAAGAAGTTGTCATTGGCAGTTGTCTTGACACAGACAATCACCATGAACAAATAGATGGAACTACAAACTCATAAGTCACTTCACTCGAATCACAAGAGTCTCTGGAACCAGCGGGTGTTTATTTTTGCTGTAAGATCCCCATAAGCCATGCTATCAACCAAAGCTAAGATAAAGAGCCACTGGAAAATACCCCTCCTCAGGTTCACCATTAAATATTTATTTAATTAGAACCAGACTTTTTTTAATGGATATGACAGTTACCAATTTCATATGTTGGTTTAGAGGAAATCTAAATCAACCGTGTAGCAAAAAAGTTAAATAAAAAAATAATTAGTACAGGTACAATAATAAGTGTTGGATTGGTTAAATGAAGTTGGTAAAAAGAATCAGGTGGGTGAATAATTGGGTACCAAATTAACCAATTAAAGAAGGTATTATTAGGAAAGGATTTGTGTGGGTCTCTGATAAATAGAGACAAGAAACCTTGTCAATTTGAATTAAAAACACCATGCTGAGAGGAAAGGAGATCTCAGATGATCAAATCTTTTAATGCGTGAAATCAGATTTATTTTGTTAAAGAAACAAAATTTGTGAAATAAGCAGTTAAAATATGCCATATGTTTTGGTTTGTATCCTAATGTCTTCATTATGAAATGGGGTTTAGATAAGGATTTTACAAGTTTATTTTGATATTTCATAAAAGGAATGACCATCCCTATAGATTCCTCATACAGTTCTTCCAAGCAGCACTGTATTATGGGTGCATGAATTCAGTTCTGAAGGGTTAATGCAAAAACAGGAACTTGTGGATAGTCAAAGTCACCATTTAGTAACAGTTATGTTAAACAGTTATATGGCTAGGGGGTTTACCTACAAGTTTGTGAGAAGTGATGTCAGAGGAAGTTTCTAAAAATAATTAAAGACTCCAGACACCTAAGTATTAAAAGTGTCTATACACTGCTGCATGGCGGGCCAATTATTATAATTCAGTGGCAGTTGAATTATATTTAAAAGCTGTAGAGGAATTTGTCAGTTCTAGGTATCTTACGCTGGGAGCACATGGTGTGCATTGGTATGGAGAACAGTCTACTTTGGACGGCTTGAGGCTTTGGCTATTTTTAGGGCCTTCGTATGAAACTTCCTGGTGTATTGTTCCAGGATGACACAGGGCCAAGGTGATACACTCAAGCATTTGCAACACTCTCTGAATCACCTTGTTATCTAGAGCAGTTGCCATGCTAAGCATGATGCAGGCTGTGGTGCCGCTATAGACATATTAAGAATCCAAAGTCCTGTGGCAAATATATTTTCAGCCTCCTGAGGGGGAAGAAGAACCGACATACCCTCTCCTTAACTGTGTTGGACCATTTACCTCTGATGCTTTAACAAGGAAACTTGAAGCACCCTCAGACTGCCACACTTCAGTCCAGTCTTGCTGATGTTGAGGGACACATTGTTTTCCTGGCACCTGTTGGTTCCTGACATTAATAGGTTCTCGCCATTATCTGTGATCGTCTGCAAACTTGACCATGGAGTTGGAGGCATACATGGCCAACACTGTGGACGACACAGTCAACTTTGATCTCTGAAAAGTTAATACAGGGTAAAATACAGATCCTGAGGTTTGTCAGAAGTGGCTCCCTATTCTCTAAGTAGTGCACTAGTTTTGATCAGAGCACTATGGCCCCTGGTGGAAAGTAGTGCACTATAAAGGGAACAGGGTTCCATTAGTTAGTCCTGTTCTCTCTCAACTCTTCCTCCCACAAAGGGGCTCTGTCAGCCGACAGCCTGTGTTGTGAAAGAGATCTCGAAGACAGTGCAGCAGTTATGACAGTTTTGATTGACACGTGTCATCTTGCCAGTTCGTTGGGGCGGCAATACAATGGCCACCACTGTTGCTGTCAAATCACATGTACACTGGCCTGCAAAGACTCCCACACACACACACACACACACACACACACTCGCATGCACGCACTCAAAGGAATGCAAGTGAAACACATAAGCATACAAACACAAACGCACACGCACACACAGTGCCAGCTCTTGCCTTTTGGAGGCCCTAAGCAAAATTTCATTTGGTTCCCCCTCTCCCCCAGCAGTCGGGGGCCCTAAGCGACTAATCATATTGCTTATGCCTGGAGCCGGCCCTGCACACCCACACAAACACACACACACACACACACACACACACAAAGCACTCTCGCTACAGTAGCCAAGTCACCCCAGGTAGCTTCATGGAGGGAGCCGTCTGTCTGCCTTCCTCCCTGAATCTGCTCCAGTCCTGAGAGTCAGATTGATTTAGTAAAAGATCATCCACTCCCTGGGGATCCAGGGGACTGACTCTGAGCAAAGATTGATAAGGATGTCCACTGATGACAGACATATGGTGCTAGAAGATAAAAAAAGGAGAGAGAGAGGGAGTGGGGAAGGGAGGGAGTGAGAGCAGTTTTCTAACCAGGCATTGAGCCCTGTCTATTATTGGTCTCAGCAAAAATCAAGGTTACAACAGTCACATAAGTATCACACTGGTTGCATCAAAAATGCCACTCTTCCCTATGTAGTAACATTTAACCAGGTTCCATAAAGCTCTGGGTATAACTACAGTAATTCAGGAAATACCATAAGACAATTCTGTGGTGTCCGTTTGTGTTTTGTGTGTACCCTCTAAATCTGCAAGAGTATAACAAAGGTTATTGTTTTTTACACAGAACCACATTACTATTTATTTCAAAGTGTATTTACATTAGGGATAGAAGGGGTAGACAGCTACAGCCTTATTCTAAATTGAATTACATGATTTTTTTCATCCAACTACACACAATATTCCAGAATGTCAAAGCATTTTCTTTTGCTATGACACTCAAAATTGAGCTCAGTTTTTCATTGATTATCCTTGAGATGTTTTGACAACTTGATTGGAGTCCATCTGTGATAAATTCAATTGATTGGAGATGCTTTGATTGAGCACAAGCCTGTTTATATATGAGCCCACAATTGAAAGTGCATGTGAGAGTAAAAACCAATCCATGAAGTTGAAGGAATTTTCTGTAGGCAGGATTGTGCTGAGGAACAGATCTCGGGAAGGTACCAAAGAATTTCTGCAGCATTGAAGGTCCCCAAAAACAGAGTGGCATTGTCATTCTTAAATGGAAGAAATTTGGAACCACCAACACTCTTCCGAGAGCTGGACATTCAAACAAAATAAGCAATCATGGAAGTAAGGCCTTGAGCTCAGGAGCTCTTGTGTGGAGATTGGATTACCTTCTAGAAGGACAATCATCTTTATAATCTAGACCATGATTAACAAGATTCTCTGGTCTGTTGAAACCAAGATGTTTGGAGGAAACCAAGCATTGCTTATCATCAGGCCTATACAATCCTCATGGAGAAGAATGATGGTGGCAGCATAATGCCGTGATGTTTTTCAGTGGCAAAGATTGAGTGATTAGTCAGGATCAAGGGAATGAAAGGCTGTACTCGCTTCAACAAAGTACTGAGTAAGTGTTCTGAATATGTACACTACCAGGCAAAAGTTATAGAACACCTCAGTTTTTCCTGTTTTTGGAAGAAATTCACAGTCTTGTCTTGATGTACTCTGAAATTAAAGCATAGAACAAATAAACAGTTGGAGACAAATAAAACATTGAATTGTTTTGTTAAACAAAATTGCATCTACAGTCAGAGAAAACAATATTTCATCCCCTGCCAATTTTGTACGTTTGCCCACAAAGAAATGATCAGTCTGTAATTTTAATGGTACTTTATTTCAACAGTGAGAAACCGCATAACAACAAAAAAATACAATGTAATAAATTGATTTGCATTTTAAGAAGGGAAAATAAATATTCGACCCGTCTGAAAAAGAATGATTTAGTACTTGGTGACAAAATTCTTGTTGGCAATCACAGAGGTCAGATGTTTCTTGTTGTTGGACACCAGGTTTGCAAATTACTCAGGAGGGATTTTGTCCCACTCCTCTTTGCAGATCTTCTCCAGGTCATTAAGATTTCAAGGCTGACGTTTGGCAACTCAAACCTTCAGCTACCCCCACAGATATTCTATGCAATTAAGGTCTGGAGTCTGGCTAGGCCACTCCAGGACCTTAATGTGCCTCTTGAGGCTCTCATTTGTTGCCTTGGCCATGAGTTTTGTGTCAATGTCATGCTGGCATACCCACCCACAAACCATTTGCAATGCCCTGGCTGAGGGAAGGAGGTTCTCACCCAAGATTTGGTTGTATATGGCCCCATACATCGTCTCTTTGATGCGGTGAAGTTGTCCTGTCCCCTTAGCAGAAAAACACCCCCAAAGCATGATGTTACCACCTCCATGTTTGACGGTGGAGATTGTTTTCTTGAGGTCATTTCTTGAGGTTCTCCTCTGAATCATTCAGATGTTCAATAGCAAACTTCAGACTGGTCTATACATGTGCTTTTTTCATCAGGGGGACCTTGCAAGTGCTGCAGGATTTTAGTCCTTCATGGCGTAATGTGTTACCAATTGTTTTCTTCGTGACTATGGCCCCAGCTGCCTGGAGATTATTGACAATATCCTCCCTTGTAGTTCTGAGCTGATTCCTTGCCATTCTCATGATCATTGCCACTCCATGAGATGAGATCATGCAAAGGAGCCCCAGACTGATGGAGATTGACAGTTCTTTTGTGTTGCGAATAATCACACCAACGGTTGTCACCTCACCAAGATGCTTAGCAATGGTGTTGTAGCCCATTCCAGCCTTGTGCAGGTCTACAATCTTGTCCCTGGCATCCTTGGACAGTTCTTTGGTCCTGGCCATGGTGGAGAGTTTGGAATCTGATAAATTGATTGCTTCTGTGGACAGGTGTCTTTTATACAGGTAACAAACTGAGATTAGGAGCACTCCCTTGAAGAGTGCTCCTAATCTCAGCTCGTTACCTGTATAAAAGACACCTGGGAGCCAGAAATCTTTCTGATTGAGAGGGGATCAAATACTTATTTCACTCATTAAAATGCAAAT
Organism: Esox niger; assembly: GCA_016801105.1. Lineage (NCBI taxonomy): Eukaryota > Metazoa > Chordata > Actinopteri > Esociformes > Esocidae > Esox > Esox niger. The sequence goes on along the minus strand of JACXGJ010002238.1, from coordinate 52,927 downwards.
CAATTTATAAAATTCTTCTTTTTGCGTTTTCAGGATTTCTTTTTCTTCTGTCTTTCACTGTTCAAATAAACCTACCATTAAAATTAAAAGCTGATCATTTCGTTGTCAGTGGGCGAACGTACAAAATCAGCAGGGGATCTCCATCACTCAGGAATGTTGTCTTCCATTTCCCTGGCATCTCTATCGTAGTGTGTGTACATGTGTTTGTTTGTACATGTTTGTGGGTATGCCTAGGCCTAAGACATGTCTTTTAAAAAAGAAACAATCTTTAATTTTACGCAGTTACATGCTGTGACAACATTATACAGTGTCTGTAAAAAGTCTGTCAATGTTCTGATTGGCTGTGTTTTGCAGGATTACTTCTTGCATCACTATTCTGGGTCTTGGGTCATAAGTAGTGCTCTATGTAGGGAATAGGAATGTCATTTGGAACACAGACTGTTTCATCACATAATCGCTCCATAACCCTGTAATGTAGATGTTAATGATATGGACCGTGATGGTGTACCGTCATGCTTGGCTTCAGCCAATGTTGTGTTCACTGGAATGATGACAACAACTTGAATTATGGTTTGGGAACGGAATGCAATTCAGGTTTTGTACAGGGCATTCTGGGTGATGGAACACTGGTGTCCAACAGCTGGCCCAAACGGAACAGCGAGAATGAAAACCTTTCAGGAGATTATGACCTTGCAGCGCACACTTATGTTTTCTCTCCTTGCTTCTCAATTAATTAAATAGTAGAAAGTGTTTGTTTTTAGTTTGTCCCCTATACAAATAAATATTGCTTATAATATGGAAAAATGCATGTACCATATACATAATTTATCTTGATTAACTTTAATGCCATTAACTGTAAAAACACTCACACAGAGTTTCTCTCTGAAGTGTATTTAAGTCTATTGGGTAATTACATTTATTGTAAGTTGTTAAACAGATGCACTTTTCCAGAGTTCCTTTACAATAGTGAATGATTACGTTTTCATGCTTTTTTCCCTACTATCCTCTCGTGATAGAGATCAAATGAAAATCCCAGAAAAGGCCCAAGTCATGAGAAGCCTATTGTGCATTCTATTTTTTATCTTCTCTGAAATTTCCCAGAAGGTTTAGGGCTGATTGAGATTTGGCTCCATCGGTAGACAGAGCAGATACAGCTTTGCCCCCAGGGAAGGAGGATGGTGTCTAGAAGGGTGAGAAGAGGACAGTGAGAGTAGGAAGAGGAGCAGTAGGAAGGCCTTTGCATGTTTCATTTGTCTCAGGCAACCTTATCTCAGCTTTAAGAGCTTTATGACGATATCTCTTACAAAGTCTTTCCATTACATAGCCCAGACTCACAAGGGCACTGAATGCCACTTATACACACACACACACACAGGTCTGACGACATAATACAGTGTTGGTAAAAAGTCTGTTAACATTCTGATTGGCTGGGTTTTGCGGCATCACAGTACTGGTCAAAGGTTTGTACATGCTTTTCATAAGTGTTTTACCGAAAGATAAGACATTTGTCAAATTTTGGAATTGGTGTCAGTGATCTGATGTGACTGCTGTAAGTGAGGAGGACAGCTAGCTTGTGTACCATTTATGATAGTGTCTATGTATGACCTCAAAGATACCATGACCATGTCAAAACACTTGACATGGTACATGCTAATGCTGGAAATGTGTTTAGTATGAAGGTGGTAGACATGCACACCTAGCTAGATTAGGTGCTGGCTAGTGAGGTAGGGCCACTTAAACGCACACTAAAGGCTTCAATGCTATAATATATTTTTTTACATATTCATGTATTATTTTTTATGTATCCACAGATAAGTAGTCTACAACGGGGACAGTGACAAGTCGGCCTACAGGGAGGAGGTGAAGTGCCTGGCGGCATGGTGCGCTGATAACAAACTGGCCTTGATACAAAAAAGACCAATGAGCTCATTTTGGATTGCAGGAAGTCTAAATGCTGCAGTCGCGCTCCAGTTCTCATCAATAGCACTGAGGAGGAGCATGTGCCCAGCTTCAAATTCCTGGGTGTCTACATCTCTGTGGACTTTCAACACCACAGCCCTGGTCAAAAGGCGCAGCAGCACCTGTAAGCTTTGAGGCTGAAGAAGGACCATCTGTCTCACAAGATTGTTGTGAAATTCTACCACTACACAATCGAGAGCATTCAGAACAACTGCACCACAGTGTGGTTTGTTGGCTGCTCCGTGGCCAACTGCATGGCCATGCAACGAGTGGTGATGACCGGCCAGCACATCACTGGTGCCCAGCTCACAGCCATCATAGACCAACAGCGTAAACGGTGTCTGAATAGGGCATGCGGCATGATCAGGGAACCTTCCCATCCATACCACAAACTGTTTGCCCTCATACCATCAGGCAGGTGGTACAGGTCTCTTCACTCCCGTACCAGCAGGCTGAGGAACAGTTTCTTTCCATCTTTAACCCTGCTAAACCCGCCCACCGCTTAGTACTGCCTCTCAGGGACATTGTTGCACTACTGTCTTTGCATTACTGGACCGTGACATTGTTTGCAAAGTCTGATAAGGACGTTTTCAGTTGCTACAAAGTTGATGTGTTAGAAGCAGGAAAAAAGGGCAAGCACAATGATCTGAGCGAAATTTGACTGGGGCCAAATTGTGATGGCTAGATGACTGGGTCAGAGCAACTCCAAAACAGCAGTCCTTGTGGGGGTTTTTTACGGTCTGCAGTGGTCTGTACCGAGGAAAAACGGTCTACCGGTGACAGGGTCATGGGCGGCAAGGCTCATTGATGCACGTGCAGAGTAGGGGTGAAAATCTGATATTTGGAGGGGACAAATACATATAAGTTTCTCCAGAGCAATGTTTGAAGGGGTCACCAAAAGTAGATCTGTAAATAGGGTTTTCATTTGCACTATCGGTTTGCTTGGTACGGTAGCTCTGCAAATTCAGCTATTGTGTGTGAACCCTACCAATAACTGCCTTTCCGACAGTAGACACCAACACTGTCACCTTGCCAGCTAAGGAACACTATATACTGTACACCGCACTTCAAGCTTCTCTCATTCAATCAAAATCTAACTGCTGCAAAAGCTGGTTGATGTTACTGTAGTTTGCTAGCAAACAAAAAGAGTGAACAGTAAATCAATGCAGAGAAAATTAAGGCTGCCGACGGTTGGAAATGTGGTTTATTGTATTGAGTAGTAGAAGTAAAGACATGTCTAACATATGCTTTGTTTGAACTATTTACTGAAAGTCAACCACCAACGACATTCCCACACGTGTGCCATTGCTGAGGGCTGGGTGGGCATTGGATCTAACCATTGTGAGGAAAATGGCAGGGGTGTCGCAATTCTTTTAAACTTACAAACGCACTAGTATTTGTGTATAATCAACACAAGTGCTTTAATTAATTGCATCATACTAATATTACTGAAAATACATAGTTATGTTTACAGTTATATAATGGGGGGACAAATCTAAGTTTTCCTCAGGCCATGTGACCACTGTGACCACTGCCGAAACCACAGACAATGGGCATGTATCAGAACTGGACCATGGAGCAATGGAAGACGGTGGTGTGGTGTGATAGATCAAGTTTCCTTTTACATCATGTGGATGGCCAGATTACCTGGAGAACACATGGCACCAGGATGCACCAGGCCGTATGAGGCTTTGGGCATTGTTCTCCTGGGAATTCTTGGGTCCTGCCTGAGGATGTTACTTTGACACATATCACCTACCTAAGCATTGTTGCAGACCATGTGCCCTCTTTCATGCCAACGCATGACATTGGGCGTATTATTCTCAGCAGATCTGCTGCTATAGTCTTGGTGCCAGATACCAGAGCACACCTTCAGAGGTCTAATGGAGTCCATGCCTCGACATGTTAGGGCTGTTTTGGTGCAAAAGGGGGACCCAATATTAGGCAGGTGGTCATGTTATGGCTGATCGGTGTAGATGATGCTGTTAGGGCCCGTTTCCATAGGCAGCCATTGTGTGCACTTTCTCACTAGTGATATAACTTGAAAATATTTTATTTACCTTATGAAGCTGGTTTGCCAAGCTGCCATCTCAGCAAAGTGTGGCTACTTTGAAGAATCTAAAATATACATTTTAACCCTTTTTTGGTTTATACATGATTCCATATGTGTTATTTAATAGTTTTGGTGTTCACTATTATTCGACAATGTGGAAAATAGTACAAAAATACACTGGAATGAGTAGTGTCCTACTACTGTACATACAGCTCAGAAATGAAATGTTAGATTTGATCTATGCCACATGCCTACGGTATATCTGTGTTCGTGTTCGTGTCATTGTATTTTGTTATGTTGAAATAAAGAGCTAGCGCTGTCATAGTCACTACACCACTCACCTGACAGGAGGATAGCATTATGCTGTCAGATGTGTACAACAGCTCTTTGTTGTGTGTGCATGTGTGTTTGTGTGTTTGTGCGTGGGTGCTTTAGTGTGTGTGTGGAATAAGGGACATTTTTTCAGGCATGAAAAATATGACTTTTTCTCTTTAATTACCTGTCATATGAAGAGTGATGGTAGATAAGAAGTTATACATGTCCTCCCTTCTCTTTCTCTTCTTGTGGCAATAAAGTGTCTTTGAAAAAAGTCAATCTGTGACGCAGAACAATTAAGTAACTGTCAGCCTATATAAAACCTCAAATTCTTATAAAATATTTTTATAAAAAACTAATTTCCCGCAACCACATTTCTAAAGAAACCAAATCTATAAAATGTTATTCGGGTTTTAGACCTGATCATTATCCTCCACTTGCCAGGGAAGTACATTAACTCTGAATGGCGTCAGACCAAGGCTCTGTTTCTATACGTCTTGAGCTCTATTATTGAGGAATAATGCTTCTGATTAATGTCAGGGAGTCTGTTTCATCATTTATTTCTTGAAGACTAATCTCTTTAGTAGGGTCTATAATATAACCTAGTCTGGCCTAGGGGTGTGAATGTGAACATCAACGCACAGGATCTACAAACCATCCTCGCTGTCGTTTCCTGGTGGACTCCCCTCTCTGCTGGAATATCCTCTCCAATGCTATTCAGGCACTGTGTCACTGGCATACTTGTGTTTTCCCATTCAGCCCCATTCCATCCAGCTGGGGATTGTTTCATAGCTACTGGGCATCACTTTCTTGCTTGCTCTTTGGGGTTTTATGTTGGTTATCTTTATAAGCAGTTTGACAAATACTGATGAAAAAATAGCTTTTTGTCAGTAGGAGACATAGTGTGCTGGATTCCGTTGCGGGAAAAAGAGTTTCCTTAGGGCAATGTAAAATACACAAACAAGAATTACGGTAGGCTTGAATTAATAACAACAACAAAGCGTGAACACAAACTAGGTTGGCCACAAGAAACACTGGAACTTTGCTACATGCAGGCAAAGGCAATACTCAAAGATCACAGGAATAAAGACTAAGCGTTCAGAGGAATACATATAGGGTAGGTTATTACATGATTGAGTCCAGCTGTGTCTAGTGGTATAATGACAGTCTAGTGTGGGTGCCTGGAATGGAACCGAAGGGAAGGGAGAACTTGATACTGGGCCGATGAGAAATGGGAAAGACAAATCCAGATGGGGTAATGGCATGGCGTGTGGCCGACGGCAACTAGAAGATTTACTTTTGGAAAAATGGGAAAACCAAATTGGTCTCTGCAGTCTATGTGTTCCCTTGTTTTTAATCCTATCCATCTAAAAAAAATATAGATTTTTGCAATCCATCAGAAAAATTTTGATTTCTGTTGAATGAATTAATATTGCATTTATTTTCTAACTATAATTGCACTAATATACTTCCTATACGTAGAGTTTATCATATTATTTATATTATTACAGACAAAAAAACTGACTGTAGCTCTATTCACTAATATGGTTACTGTGCAAAATATAAGACAAATCATGAAAAATATGACCTTTGCTTACTGTTTACTGTTATAACAGGAACATAACAGGAAAGTCAAAAACTCAGAATCAGAAAGAGTTTTATTGCCAGGAAAGTTTCACAACAAAAGAGAAATGTGTTCTGACCTGTTAGTGCAACAATTTATACAAAAGAAATAAAAAACTAATGAAAACAAAGGATTGAGCATAAAAATAGTAGACTGAGCATTAATAAATGACAAAAAATATGTACTGTGCAGGTGCAAGATTTGTCGAGTTGAGGGTTGTGTGAATATGTGGGGAGCAGATTCGGGGGCATGTTCATGAGGCTTACTGTTGTAGGAAAGAAACTATTCTTGTAGCGAGAGGTTTTGTTCATGATAAACCTATCATGACAGAGGAGAGAGCTCCGAATTGTCCATTTCCAGAGTGAAAGGGATAAAATCCAATATTTGATGCTCATCTCTGCGTCATGGTGGTCGTGTAGAGCCAATCACCCTCTGCAGAGCAGATGATGCACTGCAGCCTGCCCTGGTCTTTGGCAGTGGAGGTCAGGATGGACTCTATGATGGTAGTGTAGAAATGCATCCTCTGCTGTGTTTCCTTTGTAAGCATGTTCAGCTCCCACTTGAGGTCCTGGGTGGTGGTGGTGCCCAGAAAGAAAAATGACTCCACAGAGTTGGCATGGGAGCCACTCAGGGCGATGGGGGGGGGGCAGCAGGGCTACTCCTGAAGTCCACTATCATCTCCACTCTCTATAGGGTGTTGAGATCCAAGTTCAGACTGTACCAGACTGTATCCAAGTTCAGACTGTACCTCGCACCACTGGGTGGTCTTGTCTCCCTCAGAAATAAGTCAGATAATTAATGAAATAATAGTTAAATAAGTCAGAAATAAGTCATTCGCAAACTTCAGGAGCTTGACAGAGTGATGACTGGAGGTGCAGCTGTTGGTGTACAGGAGACAGCCTTGGGGGGAGTCGGTGCTGATCGTCAGTTACATTATTCATTTGTTTCTCCAGCACAATGTCTTACCGTGTTTTGTCACTGGTTTGTCACTTCCAGCAAGAAGAAACCTATTAGTCAAATAAAAATTCACTACAGCTCAAAATGTGGCATTGGTATGAATACTTTTGAGCCTAACTGTATATATACAGTATATTAAATATTATATATTTTTTATATTTCATGATTTTTTTATGGCAGGATATAAAGAATCAGACATTAAAGAGACAGTTACAGACATTTAAAAAAAAAAAACATTAATTAGTGTAGGAACATACCATAGGCAGATGTATTCATACAGGTGTACTGCCGGATACAATTTAGCAATTAACATACCATCATGCTGGCATGTATAAAAATGCTGAGCAGGTCCAAATGCTGACCTCGGTTTTGAATGGCAAGAAGGTTAGAGGAAATGTTCCTAATGACTTTGAAAGAGGGTTCATCACTGGATGTCTTCCAGGATGACAATGGCACATCCACAGAGTGTAGTATCTTGCCAAGGCACATTAAAGCAGTTTTGGTGGCCCAACACCCTATTGAGACAACATTATGTTGGTTATTCCTTAAATTTGTCATCCTTGTATGTACAGTCAGACAGAGATAGGGCACAGATGGCATTTTTCCTGCATGACTATTGCAATTTTTCCTGCCTGACAATATATAAACTTTGACCTGGGCTAAACAAAGCAGCCAAAAAACTAAAATCATGTCAGGCTTTCTGCTATGCCCAACGGGAGGACAGCTTACCTGTTCTCACTGTATTGATGGACAATGTGGCTTAAAACGGCAATGTACTCTTATTATCCCTATTCTGCAAAGGATTTTTCCTAGGTTCTGACTTAGTTAGGGCATTTATCCTTGTGCATATTTCTTGCGCTTTGGGATTTTAGGCTGGGTATCTGTGTAGCTCCATTATAAAAGAAATTTAATTAAAAAAAATGTATCCACTGTTCACCACATCCTCACATTAAAATGCACCAGCCTCCGAATACTCTTATCATCTTACCATTTTTATTTAAAAAAAATACATTTTCACTGCCAAGGAATAATTTGACTGCCCCCTGTGTTAATAGCATTTTGGAGATTTTGAATTCTAATTTTGGCATGACTTTTGCCAGCAATTTAAGCCTGTTTCAAACAGCTGTCGGCCATTGAATACCCTGTGTGGAAATGTAAAAGTACTCTCTGCGTGCTGTGGTCCATGATTTGCATGACATTTTTTGTTGACTTTCTAGAATACAAAGTTAGATAACTACATGACTGCAATGGTGAGTTCATGATCTTTTGATTTTCCATGGGCTTTTACTACACCTTCCTGGTTGTACATCAAGATCAACCTAAACGTCAAAAAATACATTAATTCAATAATAATACAAATTTAAAACTATGTTATTTATTATCATTATGGTCAACAAAGTCAGCTTTTATCAAGGTTTTACATTATCTATAATTGGTTTCTGACTTTCACTGTCAGTATCATTTTTAGAGTGGTTATATTCCTAACATTCATACTGGCTGTGGATGCGATATTTAACAATATCTCATATCTTTGCTTAAGAAGCTTGCTCATTCATCACATTGTGCTTGTTCTCGGATGTCTTCTTTAGGCTTCTACTGAAACAATTTTTATATCTTGAAAACACTTTCTAATTAAGATTATCTAGGAGTGTTTATCAACCATCCGTGAAAAGTCATTGAGTGATTTTTCTCCCTTAAATAGAGGGCGTAAGCATACGGTCTTAATCCTGCATCCAGAAAAATTTCTTGGGATTATGTACAAACCCGGTTCCAAAAAGGATGAATAAAATGCAAAAAAAAACAGAATGCAATGATGTGCAAATCATTCATCCCTATGTTTAATTGAAGATAGTACAAAGACAACATTGAAACTGAGAAATGTTATTGTTTTTGGAAAAAGAAATACATGGCCATTTTAAATTTGATGTTTGGCATTGTCTTGCTGAAATAAGCAAGGCCTTCCCTGAAAAAGACATTGTCTGGATGGCACCATATCTTGCTTTAAAACCTATATACAGTGAGGGAAAAAAGTATTTGATCCCTGCTGATTGTGTACGTTTGCCCACTGACAAGGAAATTATCAGTCTATAATTTTATTGGTCAGAGACAGAATAACAACAGGAAATCCAGAAAAAAGCATTGGAACAGGTTAAAATGCCAGTTTTTTGTGGTGTAAAAGAATGAGACAGATAAATTATGTCATAACTTTTTCCACTTTTAATGTGACCTTTAATGTGAAGAGTTCAATTTAAAAACAAACTGAAATCTTCAAGGGGAATATTTTTAATAAAAATCTTTAAAAAACTTGGTTGCATAAGGGTGCATGCCCTCCTATACCTGGGGATGTGGCTGTGTTCAGAATTAACCAATCACTTTCAAACTCATGTTGAATAGAATTCATTACACACCTGCCATCATCTAGGGTGTGTAGACTTTTTATATCCACTGTATGTGCAAGTCACCCATGCCATGTGCTCTCATGTATCCCCATATCATGACTGATGCTGGCTTTTGAACTTTGCATTGATTACAAGCTGGATTTTCCCTTTCCTCTTTAGTCCAGAAGACGCAGCATCCATGATTCCCAAAAATAATTTCAAATTTTTATTTGTCAGATCACATGACAGTTTTTCATTCAGTTTTTCATGACCTCATTCCATCTTAAATAAACTCAGGACCAGAGAAGGTGGCAGCATTTCTGGACATTGTTCACATAAGGTTTCCTCTTTGCATGGTAGCGTTTTAACTTGCATTTGTGGATGCAGCGGTGTATTGTGTTCACAGACAATGGTTATCAGAAGTGTTCCTGAGCCCAAGCAGTAATTTCCAATACAGAATTGTGTCTGTTTTTAATGCAGTGCCGCCTGGGGGCCTGAAGTACATGGTCATCCAGTACTGGTTTTTACCAGATTCTCTGAATGTTTTAATGGTATTATGTATCGTAGATGATGAGATCCCCAAACTCTTAGCAATTTTACTTTGACAAACATTTTCCTTAAATTCTTGCACTATTTGCCTGCTCAGTGTTTCAGAGATGTGCACCCCTCCCCATTTTTACATTGATTTATACACAATCATGTTAGTGATTTGTTGCCAATAAACCAAATTTGTTGTGGGATGTTCCTCAAGGTTTATTGTTTAGCAATTGCACAACTTTTTCAGTCTCTTGTTGCTTTTGTCCCAACAATTTTGAAACCAGTTGCTGCCATAACATTCAAAGTGAGCATATATATTTCACGAAACATTTCTCAGTTTCAATATTAGATATGGTGTTTTTGTATCATTTTCTATTGAATATAGGGTTCAAATTATTTGCATATAATTGCATTCTGTATTTATTTACATTTTACACAGCATCCCAACTGTTTTGCAAACAGTTTGTATATTGTACCGGCATTGTTATGGTTAACTGTCTACATTTTTCTGCAACACATACCTATGAATTTTTAAACCAGAGAAACTGATAACTTTGCAGTGGTCTCTTAATTTTTTCAAAGCTGTAGGAGTCTGTACTGTAAACACTAATGTTTTGTCTATGCAGAGTATGCGACTTTCCCACTGATCAAAAACACCAGCATTAACAAATGTTTACAGGTAGAAATGTCTTTTAAAAGGATATTTTCACAAGCAAATTCATACTTTCTCATGCATTCCACTCAACATGATTCTCAGTTCTCTGAAACACGCCAACCTTTGTTTTAATTAATGTTGTCAGTTAAGAGCAATGTCCCTGAATTTGTGTTTAAATGGGCACTTCACCCTGGTATAACCATAGGATGATGTTAATCATGTCTGAGAGATTTCTATGTCAGTAAGATTTGCACCCATTTTTAAACAGAAATAACCATATTAAGGGCAACGTATATAATATTAGTAATATATTATATAGTTTTTTTCAGGGACCCAAAGACATGGAACAGAAAACAAAGAGAAACAAAATAAATACTATGAGAATACGACGAAGATTGAGAGTGTGGGATTTGGCATGGCTATGATTAGGCGATTTTAAATAGATGAGTCTTGAGGCGTTGCTGGAAGATGGGGATAGTCTCAGAGTCACGGATGGTTTTGGGGAGAGAGTTCCAGAGACGAGGAGCAACCCTTGAGAATGCCCTGTCACCAAACCTTTGAGCTTGGACTTGGGGGAATTGAGGTGGGCTGCAGTACTGGAACGGTGTGTGTGTGTTGAATAGTATGGAAAAAGAAGGTTGGAGAGGTAGGCAGCGTCAATATTGTTTAGGGCAATAGGAGGATCTTGTAGTTGATGCATTGGGAGATAGGAAGCTAGTGTAACTCAAAGGGGATGAGGTGATATGCTACCAGGACGTGGTGTGAGTGTGTGGTCTGGCTGAATCATTTGGAGCTTATGGAGGGATGTTGATTTGATGCCGGTGAGTAGGCAGTTGCAGTAGTCAAGACCGGAGATTATGAATGCATGTATTAGGATTTCAGCAGTCTGTTTGACATGTTGATCAAAGGAGAGTGTAGAGTCCAGAATGTTGCCAAGGTTACGTGCGTGGGGGGATGAAAAAACAACAGTGTCATCGATGCTGAGATTGAAAGTGCCAGTTTTGGTGAGGATGGATTTGGTTCCAATGAGTATAAGTTCTGTTTTGTCACTGTTTAGTTTGTGGAAGTTGTCCTTCATCCATGCTTTTATTGCAGTCATACAGGATTCAATATGGGTCAGAGGTGGGTTGGTGAGAGTCTTGGTGGCTGGATATATATGTGTATCATCAGCATAGCAGTGGAAATTTAGGTTGAATTGGCGGAGGATTTGGCCAAGGGGAAGGATGCAGATGATGAAGAGTAGGGGACCAAGTACAGAGCCCTGTGGATGAAATGGGTTTGGTTAGTGAGATAGGAATTGAGCCAGGCGAGTGCAGTTCCCTCAACACCTAGCCCCTTGAGCCTGGTGTGTCACTCCTGAACTACAGACGCGCACTATTCTGCCCGTCCCCGACTATTCTGCCTGAGCCCTGCCTGTACATCTCTTCTCCGATGGAATTACGATCCCTCGCCTGTCCCCGACTATTCTGCCCGCTCCCTGATTGAACTGCTGCCGCCCGCTTGTTCACCGACCATCTGCGTGTCCCCGACTACTCTGCCAGCTGCTCGTCTGTACTTTCGCCACCGATTTGTGAGACGCCTCGCTGCCCATCCCCAACGGTTCTCTTTCTCTCTCTCCCCTCCCCAGTCCGCGCTTGGATCCTTACCTGCTGTTGTGACATGGTGATCAGAATCTGGAGGTAATCAGTGTTAAAGGCAACACTCAGGTCGAGGAGAATCAAGATGTTGAGAGAACAGGCATCAGCAGAGAATAGAAGGTCATTGACGACTTTGAGGAGTGCAGTTTCTGTGCTATGTATTGGCCGGAAACCAAACTGAAGAGGCTCATATAAATTGTTTTTAGGAGATAGGCTTTGAGCTGTGAGGCAACAATTCTTTCAAGAGTTTTTGCCAGGAAGGGGAGGTTGGAGAAGATGAAATTGTTAAAGATGGTCTAGTCCAGGTTTCTTTAGGATTGGGGTGACAGCAGCAGCTTTGTATTATGAGGGGACAATACCGTTGGTGAGGGAGAGGTTGACTATATTTGTGATGTGTGGACAGAGAGCAGGTATGGAGGCTTTAAGCAAGACTGTGGGAAGTGGATCGAGAGAGCAGGTAGTATTTTGGGATGTCATTATGAATTTATTGATGTAGGGGGAATCAACCGGATTGAATGAAGAGAGGTGAGAGTCCTGGGGAGCAGGTGGACACATATGCAGATTAACAGAAGGGGAGGTTGTGGTAGATGTATTTGATAGTAAGGAGTTTATTGTTGTTATTTTATCTATAAACCAATGCAAAAAAGAGTTGGCAAATTCAGTGGAGGGGCTAGAGAGTGAGTCATTGCATGGCTGAAGTAGTTTGCTCACAGTAGAGAAGAGGGTCCGGGAGTTCATACAGAAGCTGTTGATTTTGTTTGAGATGTAGGAGGACCTAGCAGCACTGAAGACATCTCTGTAAACTGAAAGGTGATGTCAACAGGCTTCAATTTGGACAGTGACCTCTGATTTTCTCACCTGGTGTTCAAGGCGACGACAAACTTGCTTCATGGTTTGGAGCTCAGATGTTAACCAGGGGGATGAGGAGGTGAAAGAAACATGTCTAGATTTTAGTGGTGTAAAGTGTTGAGGGAGACAGACAGCAGTGTTGAGATGGTTAGCTTGTTTTTCAGGTGATTTGAGGATGGAATCAATCGGAAGAGCAGAGCAGATGGCATTTGATAGTTGGAGAGGGTCAACAGCTTTGATGTTACAAAAAGAGATTATTTGCCCATCAGTATTGTGTTGTACGTTGGAAGAAAATGAGAAATGTATTATCTTGTGGTCAGACAACGGAATTGAAGATGGACTTATATGGGTAATGGTTAGGCCAACCGAGCAGATAAGATCAAGTATGTGACCTCTAATATGGGTGGGAAAATTTGCATGTTGGATACAGTTAAAACTGCCCAGGACAGCAATGATATCAGAGGTAAGTCTGGAGTTAGTGAATATTAGGTTGCCGAGCAGGAGTAGGCAAAGGGAGAGGGATACAGCAATGGTGAGTAGTTCAGCTAAGTCAGAGAGAAATGAGTTATTAGCTTTTGGAGAACGATAAATAAGGATGATGGTTAGGGAGATTGTTGATTTACATGCAACATTTTCAAATGAGGATGGATGGAAGAGACAACTCAATGATTTTAAAATGAGGTTTGTACAGTACAACAAGGCCACCACGACGACCTGTTAAGCGGAGGTGGGCAGATATCTAAAACCATTGCGAGTAGCTTGATTTAATATGAAAATTAAAAAGAGTTGAAACACAGTTTGCTGCGTGAGCCTCATTGTAAGTAGGGGCGTTGACATAGGATGCCAGACGAACGGGCATGCACCATTACATCAGAAGAAATGCTATAGTTTTTGTTTATGGATTGTAGATTGTCGGGGGAGTAATACTTTGTTTGAATGAAAACGGCTGGTGGGAACCAACTTTGCAACTGTATCTAAGAGAAATTTTGGATTGTTTTTGTTCACCTCAATCAGGTTGGAAAAATACGCTGATCGAGCAGATATGAGTGCTTTTCGGTATTTAAGTGTGCTGTCTATCCAGGCTAATCTGAATACTTCCAACTTGGTGGAGCACCACTTTCGCTCCAATTTTCTGGAGGCTTGCTTTAGTGCTCAAGTATTTTCTGTGTACCAGGGAGCAAGTTTCTTGTTGCGTAATTCTTTTGTTTTAAGTGGTGCAACCGTATCTAAGGTATTTCGCAATGTTGAGTTAATCCTGGATTAGATCGTTTGCAGATTTATTTTCTTTGTCACTGATGAGCAAGCTTGGAAGAATATCAAGAAATCTATTTGTAGTCCGAGAATTTATAGTGCGGCTTTTGAAACAAATTTTTTGCGGAGCGAGTGGGCTTCTTGTTTTACGGTAAATGTGATAAAACAGTGATCTGATATTCCAGGATTTACGGGGGAAATTATTAGATCGAAAATATCGATTTCTCTTGACAAGACTAAATCTAAGGTATGATTGTGGCTATGCGTTGGACCGGAGACATGTTGGATAAAACCCATTGAGTCAATTATCGCTTCAAAGGCTTTTTGAAGAGGGTCGTTTGACTTTTCCATATGAATGTTGAAATCGCCAAAAATTAGAATACTATCTGCCAACACTACAATGTTATACAAGAATTCTGGAAACTCATTGAGGAACATTGTATATGGCCCGGGAGGCCTGTAAACAGTGGCTATGTAAAACGATTTATTAGCCAGGTTAACTTTCATGAGCAAAACTTCAAAAGAATGAAAACCAGTGATGTGTTTAAGAGTACATTTATATTTACTGTCATAGATATTAGCAACACCACCTCCTTTTCGGGATGCACGGGGGGACATGATCACTAATATAGCCAGGAAGAGAGGCCTCATTTAGGGCAGTAAATTCATCAGGCTTCAGCCATGTTTCACATAATCCAATAACATCAAGTTTATGATCAGAGATCAATTCATTTACTGAAATTGCCTTTGGAGCATGGGACCTAACATTTAGGAGCCCCATTTTGAGATGCAAGGTGATATAGTCATTTTTATTTGTGACCGGGATGGAGGAAGGTTTTATCGTAATAAGGTTGCTATTGTTAGCACTTCCTTGTTTAACATTTCACAGCCTGGGACGAGTCACAGTTGCAATAGGCAACGCTGTACTAACTACTCTGGCTATGCTATCGACAGACTCCACTATACTAGCAGGCTGGATAACAGCCTGCAGCCTGTCCTGCACCTTATCTCATGGTGAGGCTAGAGGAGTGAGACTCCTGTCAATGTTCCTAGATAAAAGAAGAGCACCACTCCAGCTAGGATGAAGTCCGTCGCTCTTCAGCAGGTCAGGCCTGACCCTATTTCTGGGCAAGTCCCAAAAAGAGAGCCAGTTATCTACAAACTCTACCTCCTGCGATGGGCAGAACTCCGTTTTCAGCCAGCGATTGAGTTGGACAAGTCTGCAGTAGAGCTCGTCACTACCCCTAGCTGGGAGGGGGCCAGAGACAATTACTCGATGCCAACACATCTTTCTAGCTAGTTTACAAGCTGATTCTATGTTCTGCTTCGTAACCTCTGACTGTTTCATCCTAACGTCGTTGGTGCCAACATGAATAACAATATCTCTGTACTCTCTATACTTTCCAATTTTAGACTTCGCTAGCACCAACCCCAGATTTGCGGCTACGTCGGTGGCTCTGCCCACCGGTAAACAGTGTACAATCGCTGACTGATTCTTTAGTCTAATACTGCGGGTAATGGAGTCGCCGATAACTCAAGTTTTCAGTTTTTCCGGGCCACCGGAATATTAATGCCTGTCGATCATTCCCCTCCAAAGACGGCTCGGGTCTTGACTCCGATTCCAGTGGGGAAAACCTGTTGAAAATTTCATTCGGCTCTAGCAGGGACCCAGGTTTAACTGGTCGATGGCATTTCTTCCCAGTGGCCAAGAGAAAGTTCTTGCCCGGCTGCGGAAGCTGTGCCGGGGGGCTAACAATACTATTGTTTCTTCCTGGTGGCACAGACGCAGTTTTTCCCATTTCTACACTAACATAATCCTTGCCTGACATTTACGTCTTAAGCCGAGCCTCTAACTCTGCTATCTTTAACTGAAGGCGACAGTTCTCCTTCGTGAAGTAGCTACAACAAGTGCAGTGAAAAGGCATAATAATGGTACTTAGCTTCGGGTAGGTAACAGCAAGCAGCATACAGCACGTCAAAAATCCCACAATAAACTGATGAGAGGGTCCACACCAAGTCAATAAGCAAATCAATAAGGTATATCATTCTTGTTTACTGTAACAAGAATGTCTGCACTAGTGTGTGTGAGAAATGGAAGGAGACGATTGATGTTACGTAAATGGAAGTGTGCAGACCAGGTGGCATTATTAACGTGAGCTTGAAATTAGTGTGCTGTCGAGGATGACACACAGACTCTTAACCTGAGGGGAGGGAGAAACTGAGGAGTTATCAATGGAAAGTGAGAAACTGTCATGTTTTGTCAGAGTGGATATGGTGCCAATGAGGAGAACCTCAGTTTTGTCATTGTTAAGTTTAAGGAAGTTGCAGGAAAACCAGGATTAGATTTCCGTAGGAGAGGTGGGTGGGAGGGTTGAGTTAGGTTAAGTTGACAGGTATAGCTGGGTGTTCTCCACATAGCATTGGAAATGAATATTGAATTTACGAAAGATATGACCAAGAGGAAGTAGCTAGATGATAAACAGAAGGGGCCCCAGGATAGAGCCCTGGGGAACACCGGTAATGACAGGAGATGGATTTGATTTGAAAGTTCTGAGTTGGATGAACTGAGTGCGGCCAGAGAGATAGGATTTAAACCAGTCCAAAGGTGTATCAGTTATACCAATAGAATATAGTCTGTCAAGGAGGACGTTATGCGAGATGGTGTCAAAGGCCGCACTCAGATCAAGGAGGATGAGCATAGTTAATAGTCCAGAGTCAGCTGCCATGAGAAGATCATTAATGATTTTTACCATTGCCGTATCAATGCTATGGCAGGGGTGGAAGACAGATTGGAATTCTTCATAGAGGTTACTGTCAGACAAATATGCATGAACCGGAGATGCAACTGTTTTTTCAAGGATTTTAGATAGAAAAGTCAGGTTAGAAATAGGACAGAAGTTATTGAAATTGCTCAGGTTATTGTAGCAGATTTTAGAGGTGACGAAACATGCCAGAGATGAGAGAACAAAGTATAATGGCAGTTATTTGGGAGGAGAGAGGGTAAGCTGGCTTTTACCAGGGTGGTAACTAGAGGGTCTAGCTGACAGGTTGTTGGCTTTGACTTTTGAATAAGGTCAGATATTTCAGCATCAGAAGGAACCGGGAAACTCAAAAATACACGAGAGAGGGGCTGAAAGACCTGAGAGAGATAGACTGTTAGAGGTAGTAGTTGTAAGTTGCTAGTGGATATTATGAACATTGGTGTAAAAAAATGACATGGTGTTGTAACAGGCATTTAAGTACAGATGAGTTGCAATAAAGTCCGGTGATCGTAAAATGTTGACCATGGAGAACAGGGCTCTGGTGTCTCCTTCACCTGTAGTTTAGAATGCGGTCATTAAATATTTTTGTGCACAATGAGTCCAGTTTTCTTGTAAAGGTGTTCCAAGGTTTTACTTTGAGCTGGCATTGTTGACATGTAAACCAATAGGGCAGAATGGGGAAAGAAAAGAGACATGTTTTAAAAGGAGACAGAATTTCAAATATTAGGTATTCCATCATTGTAATGAGAAACCAGTTCATCTGTCACGGTTGGTGTAGTGGTGGAGAGGACGAACCAAGCGCAGGCAGAGTGGCAGTTTATAATATAAATAAACACTGAGTAGTTTTAAACAAACTGAAACAAAGCAAAAGTTGTAAACAAAAACGGCACACACCACTGACATGGAACAAACTTAGACAAGCAACAATGAACGACAAATGAGGTGAGCAGAGGAGCAACATTTAAACACATACTAATGAGGGAATTGGGACCTGGTGTGGGTAATGGCTACAGACAAGACCGGGATGTGTTCGGTAATGGGAAAACCGGAAAACGCATCAGATGACGGAGCCGTTCGTCACCTCACCGTCACAGTACACCCCCCCCCCAAAGCCCCAGCTTCCAGACAGGGCAGAAAACACAAACCCAGGGGACGGGCAGGGGCGGCGGAGTGGCTGGGACAGGATAATCCGGGGCAGGACAGGGCGCTGCTGCGGCCGGGACAGTAGACTCCTGGGCAGGAGAGGGTGCTGCGGATTCAGGCGGTGGCTCCTGGGCTCGTGAGGGCGCCATGGAATTATTGGACTTGGGTGGACGATAGAAAGTGGCCACAATAGTAGGAGGCCTATTCAGCTGTAGGACGATGGATTCAAATGAAACGTGAACAGGTGCAGAGACAGGAGAAATTTTCGACTTCTCACGTTATACTATGGTGAGACCTTCGCCTCAGCCTGATTCACTATGACACTGTCGTCAACTTTCCGTCAGAAGTTTTTTGGGGGGTGGCGAGTTAAAGACTATATGGATTGCATTGGTTTGTTCGTCATTACTTCCGACAGGAATGACAAACAAAATCAAGACAACGATGAAATGCCAATGGTGGATCAGACAGATGGAAACGTAGTTGCAGAAGCTCAGCAGCTGTGTATTGGAGTACCACTGTTGTTTGACTGAGTATGTAAGACAGGGCAGTCCAGGCGAGCATGAACCATACAAATAACTTGTTAATCCACATTGTTGACGGAGACGATGTTGAGCCAAAGAGGGCTCTGGGAAGGGAAAACAGCCCAGTGAGGAGCGGGAGCCCGGCGGTATGTAGCAGGTAAGCTAGTCCAAGCATACACACCGGATAGTCAAAGCTGTAACCAAAAATTTGCCAACCCCATTGCTGCATATTAGCCAGGCCAAATCAGTGAGTCACAAAGTGTTACATAGACAATTAAACATTTAATCACCCCATCAAATAATTAAAACATTACATTCCAATAATGACAAAACTAATCTGTTTCTTTACGTACTCTATATTCAGCTTTGCACAGATTCTGTAGACTTTGGTTTAATCCTATCTTGCTGAATGGCCAGGTGAACACTTCCAAAACACTTTCCTGTTGACTCTTGCCTAACAACTGACGCTTCCCTTTGTCTTATCAAACTATATTGTGTTTTCTGGATTTTGTAATTTTTGTTAACCAGCGTTAGCTGATGGTTTAAAGACAGCTAATAGGTATCTTTATTTAAAAAAAAATACTAAGCTCAAAATTAACAAAGTCCTCTTCTCTCCAAAAATATTAAACAAAAACATGAATGGGATGAGAGCTTTTTCTTTTTCTAAAGTTGTTGCCTCTCTGTGCATCTGTATAGCACCCGCTATTTCCTCATCATTCAGGGGTGAAGACTTGTACCTGATCTCAGAAGAAGCCCATGTTGGCATTTACCCAGGCAACCGCATCCCCAGGGTCAACAATGCATCTTTGCAACTGAAATGAAAGTTCACAAAAATCACATAAAAGTAAGGGTGCACAAAGTAAAATAATTGAACTGGGTTCAGCTGTGTTCACCACTTTAGGGAAGTATTTAGTTAAGATGTAAGTAACCAGGTAAAGGGAGTTCAAAACCTACCAGTGATCAATTAAATAAAAAGGAAGAGTGCAAATTCTGAACTAAGGCAAGGGTGTCCAAACCATTCCACAGAGGGCCATGTGTCTGCAGGTTTTTGATTTTCCCTATGAATTGGTTCCCAGTTCACACCTAAACAACCAGGTGAAGTTAGAAACATAACCAATTAGTAACTTAATTAGTCAATCAAGTACAAGGAGAGAACAAAAACCTGCAGACACACAGCTACCCGAGTTTGGACACCCCTGAACTAAGGTCACTGGTAGTTATGAACACTGTTTAGGTAATTTGGCTCATCCATAGGAACTTCCCAAAACTAGTGAACACAGCCAAGTACTTAGAAGATGGCCATGTCACAAATCATTATTTCGTTAACACTTCTAAATAATGACAACATAGTGTATATGGAGCTACAAAATGTAAATGCCTCCTTGCCTATAGTGACAGTTGAATCAGTGTCATTGTGTATTTTTTACCTGGTATAACGTACCCTAATTTACTAAAGCTGGCTAACTAGTAGCCTACCTCGTCGTGTGGCTAGTTATTTTTAACGGAGCTTTTAGTGTTGTAATGATATCTGTGTTCCGTATGAATAATCTCATGTAAGCAAGCTATTCAAATCTCAGATTCAAATAATTTAGTAGACAAGCGATCTTCGTGAAAACGTTACCTATCCCTCAATATATAGCTAGAGGTTATCATATGGAGGCACTTATCGAAATCTTCATCACTGACACCGTAATTCGTCTTTCATAAATTCACGCACAAAAACACCAGACCAATGGAAAATGTCAATGGGCGTAACTTGCGGCCTGCAAATATACCCTCTTGGGTGTCATGGGAGAGCTATGTAGCGACATTTAATCATACAAGTACTGACTTTCTTTGTGGCATGAACAATCAAAACCTATTTAAACCAATAGAGCTATGGGTGGCACCTACTTCCATCCAGTTGAATCCAATAGGATGTAACTGTCAGTTAACCAATTCAAATGAATACAATTGGTTAACTGGTCTAACAACACCAATAAAATGTCATTGGTAGCATAACTTAAAAAAATCTACACAATACTATTTGCCATGTGGTTTGTAAAAAACGAACCTTTCCGCAACCACACATTCTTAATTGATGCCTGCTGAAAGTCTTTATCTTGTTCATCACCAGGGTCAAAAATATTCAAGCCAAAAAGTGTTAGAACTTTTTATTTTATTTTAGAATATGGACCTACTGTTAATATACAATTCATAACAAGAATGATACAGAAGCTCCAGACAAACTCAAGAAGGATAACCAGATGCAAATTCATGAACATCTATATTGAATTTCATGACAGCATTTACTTGAATTTTCAGCATTTGAATATATATTTAAACATGTTGCTTAAGTGATCTGATTCCTAATAAGGGTCAATTTTTATAAAAACAATACACTATTTCTAACACATTAATGACCTTCAAAGGGTCAATAATCGCAGCTTCACTAAGACCATGTCTCATGGCAAAATGACAGTACCACCAGGAGAGCTTCAGCTTTTGTCACACGAACAGAATCACACAATGGTTTGTTCAAATTTAGTGGGCTTCCAAAGATGTGAAATGGATCATTCCAGCATTCAGATCTTTCCTGTTGTACTGTTGCTTGTGTTGAAGTATCCTCAAATGAGTCATCACTGTCTTTGCCAGTACCATTGTCATTGGCCTAGATAAAAATGGTTTTATTGATTTCCTATCTTTTTTATATTCTTAAATATATTACAACACAAAGATAGTTCACACAGTTCGATGAATATTTTCTGAGATTTCAGTTCACTTCCTCCCATGTCAGTGTAATCAAATTAATATTTTGAAGTAGTAAGTCTGATTTGAAAGGTATTTTACAATGGAAACAAAAAGAAAACAATTATCGCTGTTTTTATATAATACAAATATACTTAAATACATTTAAGACTAGTGAATTAATGTCAACAATCAGTCACATAACCTACCTCAGAGGCAACATCATGAAAGCCTTGGTCTACATCAGGCCATGAGTCTTCATCATGATCCTGTTGAGAGATATTTAAAGAGATGATTTCAACAGGATTAACACAGAAATGGATCCTGTTGAGGAGAGATATGTAAAGAGTGTGAGAATGTATTTAGAACAGGAAATGCAAGCTAAATATGAACCATTCTTCTGTTTCTTTAGGTCTGTGTTATTACTTTTGAGTTGAGTGATCCTGTCATCGCCACTTCGAATTTCGAGGAAGTAAAGCAGAGTTCTGGCTCAACATATATTTTGTATTGTCTCCTTGATTCCATAGCAAACACTGAATGATAAATACATTATAAATCAATGTAATACAGAATACATTGCCTACCATTTTATGAATCAGCCACATCTCCTCAATTACTACGCCAGAGAGTACTATATTTAATCTCTCTGCACTAGTTTAAATTCAAATTGGAAAGCGCGTCACTTCAGTTGTTACAGTTGCCAGCTGTGAAGAGTATCTCCGGTATCTACAACCGGTTCACATTTCCAATGTTTGCACTGGTTAGTTATTTAGAAGATAATTGTATGGCTTTTGTTCCCACTTCTCATATGAAGAATTTTGACTCTGCAGACTTAAATGACTTTAATAAAACCACACAGTCCTGGGTGCTGTGGGGGGATGACCGTGCCTATTACCAAAGCAAAGTTTTGCTTCTTTTTGGTAAGTAAAATACTTAAATTCTTAGCTGTTATTGTATATTTAACATATCTTTAGCTTAGGTTTTACGTAGTACAAAAACAATGATTTACCTTGAGGTATGCTAGTAACAGTTGCTAACGTTAGTAAAGACAGATGTAACGGTGACGCACTGGAGAAGCTGACCGGCAGACAGTTGCGCTAACTGCTATCATTGATTGTATCGATACCTATCACAATCTAACTATTGATGTAAAACACAAAAGTTTACAGAATGACAGAAAATACTTATTTAACGTTAGCGATATATCTTATGTCCTAAAGACTATTGTTAAGTTACTCACCTTAACATTTGTTGTAACGTTAGATGAAAATTTACCAGCGAACTAACCCACCAGCATCGGCATAAAACAATGTATTCATTAGCAAGATATATCAAGTCGTTTTAGCAGGAGATGGTTCTATGCAGTCTCGCTCCCGGTCTTTTGAATGAGGTATTCCTGTTTTTTGTAGTCCATCAAACGAACCATAGGTTGGTTAGGTAATTACTATATTTACAGTTTATAATGTATATGCCTGCTGTTGCTAATGTGTTTAATGATTGTTTTCTCTATAAATCAGATGAAGAGAACACACTGAGACAGCGTCTGGAGACGGAGGGCCCTCATCCCCAAAATAAAGACAGAAACTGCATCACAGAACAGGAAAGTTCACTGCCAATAGCAAAGTATGACTTAAAATAAACAGGAATTCTGTATTGTGTTTATGGAGACCACTGGTAGAGAATATTGTATGCTTAGTTAAACATATATAGAGATATTAAGAAGCCTAGAATTGGACACTGTTGTTCAAAAGTTTGGAGTTTTTCAGACATCCTCCAACGTAGTGCGATGTAAACCTATTAAATCAATCAAACACCTCCTCAGGCAATGAAGAGGCACGAAAAGGATGGGGACCAAAAAAAGATGGGTACCATAAGTGCTGCTCATCACCAACAATCAAAGGTATCATAGTGTTTGGGGTGGTTGAAAAAGTGACCTAGTGCAAAGTAATGTAGTGTTTCCATTTAAACACTAGGGTGTAGGCCTATAACCAATTGATGAAAATCCTATTTTGTCATATGGAAAAATAACCAACACATTCTCTTGAATTGTAGACTAATAAAAGCAACGTGCTTAGAAAAATAATCACAGCCAAAAGGAAAAACCCACTGTGTGGGGAAAGTTAATCTGTTTTGGTAAATAGTTTACTTTCCAATGCTTCTCCTATGCCTGACAGACTGCACTATCTGGTCAACATATTTATCTGTCATGTGACTGCCATGTAACTCTAAAGTTTACTTCTTATCACATCATTATGCTGAAAACGAGTTGTTTTTGTGATAAGGAACCTTCAGGTCTGTTTACTGACTAATCTACCTGTCTATAGGATACCTCAGAGAGAGCACCGAAGATGATGAGCTAGGACTCGCAAGCAGATGCCCAATGACAGAAGTTTACGTTTAAAAGTTTTGATATGCATGATTTAAAAAAATATTTTGAAGACAAAGTTGACACAAGTAGCGCCTAAGCCATATAATAAATATCTCCAGAGATGCATTGAAGTCTGTCCTTCACAATTAGGATTCTGAATGCACAGATGAAAGTGGAGTGGTCCCTCAGCAAATGTATGATGAATTGCTCCAAGGGTACCGTCAATTAAAGAAAAAAAACAGCAACTGTCAGTGTATCTCAAAAATCTTCAACAGAAGTGAGTACTTGGAACAGAAATAGAGTCAGTACAGTTGTAGCCTTGCATAAATGAAATGAAAATATGATGAAAATAACATATAATTAAATAGAAATTGTCATTGAGATTTTTGTTGTTATTTCCAGAGATAATTGCACAAAATATGATATTTTCCTCTTATCTAGGATTCTGGAAATGTAGTTATGGTAGTCTAATTTGGTATTATAGTAGAAACTAAAGATAAACACTTATTTTGTCTTCTTCCATTTCCATTTAACACTAGATATGCAGAATTGGAATAGGAAAACCAGGAAATACAAAAAGAGCGTGACTGGTACAAAAGCTACCTACGCTCCATCTAGGGCAACATCCAAACTCAGCACCAAGGGGAGGTGTTAGACAGTGAGGAAACTAAGTAATAAAACGGATATAAAACTACCATATTATTGTTATTCTTACAACCTTGATGTTTTTGTAAAACAAACATAGTACACGTTTCACTACACAACATGCATTACCACATGTATAAATGAAATATTTCGATCTGTGAAGAGGATGTACGGCAGCTCTTTCAGAGGCAGAAGTCCAAGAAGGCTCCTGACCCAGACGGTGTGTCACCATCCAGCCTGAAAGTTTGTGCTGAATGTTGTGGCAATTTCTTAACTAATGTACATTGGAGACATCTTTGCTTATCTATTATCTAGTATGTAACTCTGGTCTCTGGTTGTGACACACATGTCTACATAATACAGAGGATCATTAGATATTCTTAATAGGGGTATCTGTCCTTTGTTCCTTAGGAAATGTAGGAGAGGGGGCATCCTTGCCTTGTATCGGCAGATTATAGGGTTACTCATTGATATGCCCATCTGTATATTTCTTTAGGGCATTTATTGTCTGTCCGGATGCTGTAAGCCCTTACAGAGTTGAAGAGGGTATTACCCATGTGGAGAAGGACAGCCTGCCCTTTGTGTGAGGCCTAGGTTGTAATAGAACAATGGGAATGTATTCCATTGAGTTAGCACAGATGTGCAGCATTATACCACACCCCTTTAACTGTTATAAATACGAGCTGTTCATGTCATTTCCTTTAGGGGCTCCTCGAATGATTATTCTGTAAGCGTTTGACGGGTCTTTCTATTTGGAAATAAACTGCTAATTGTGCCAAGAGAATTTTGTCTCTGTTCTTACTCCTTTAAGTGTCTATCGATGAAATTTCCATCACATGAACAACTGACCCCCATCTTTACACAGATCTTCAACAGATCTCTGGAGCTGTGTGAATGCTCCACAATTATCCCAGTCCCTAAAAAGCCCTCCATCATTGAATTGAATGACTACAGACCTTTCGCCCTCACATATGTGGTCATGAAATGCTTTGAACGATTAGTGTTGGCCCACCTAAAGGACATCACATGTCCCTTGCTAGACCGCTTGTAGATTGCCTACCAGGCATATAGGTCTGTGAAAGTTTCTGCCAACATGGGACTGCACTATATCCGGAAACACCTCTCTCCAAGGACATATGCAAGGATCCTGTTTGTGGACTTCAGCTCGGCGTTCAACACCATCATCCCAGACAGCCTCCATACTGAACTCACCCAGTTCACTGAGCCAGCCTCCACCTGTCAGTGGATCACAAACTTCCTGACCAACAGGAGTCACCAGTTGAGGCTGGGGAACACATCCAGCACCCTGAACAATCAGTACAGGCACCCCCAGGGTTGCATGCTTACCCCACTGCTCTTCTCCCTCTACACAAACGACTGCACCTCAAGAGACACATCTGTCAAACTACTGAAGAGAACACTACTGTCATCGGCCTCATTCGGGAAAATGACGAGTTGAACAGCTAGTCCTCTGGTGTGGTCAGAACAACCTCTATCTTAACATGCTCAATACTTTGGAGATTACTCTGGACTTCAGGAGGAGCCCCCAGACTCTGCCCCCATCACCATTCTCAACAACCCTGTGTCTGTAGTAGAATCCTTCAGGTTTCTGGGATCCACTATCTCCCAGGATTTAAAGTGGGAGCTCAACACAGATGCCATCATTGAAAATGCCCAGCAGCAAATGTACTTCCTGCGCCAGGTTAAGAAGCTTAACCTGTCCAAGGAGCTACCGATCCACTTTTACACAGCCATCATCCAGTCTGTTCTCTGCGCGTCCATCTCTGTTTAGTTTGGATCTGCTTGGAAACTGGAAAGGAACAGACTACAACAGTCAGAACTGCAGAAAAGATTATTGGTGCCAACCTGTCCTCCATCCAAGATTTATACAAAACCAGATTTGGAAAAAGGGCAGGAAACATCTCCACAGATCCATCACAGCCTGGATACAACCTGTTCCAGCCCTTCCCCTCTAGTAGGCGCTACAGAGCACTGTACACCAAAACGAACAGACACAGGAACAGTTTATATCCACAGGCCATCACTCCGATGAACAGTCAACTTCAGACAGTGCCAGGCAAAATCCTTGTATAATCACCCAGTAACTCTGACCCTAACATCCACCTGTCTACTACTTATTTATAGATTTTTTTTTTGTCATCCTGCAATTCAGTGTTCATACTGTATATACAGTGGGGAGAACAGGTTTTTGATACACTGCTGATTTTGCAGGTTTTCCTACTTACAAAGCATGTAGAGGTCTGTAATTTTAATCATTGGTACCCGTCAACTGTGAGAGACGGAATCTAAAACAAAAATCCAGAAAATGACAGTGTATGATTTTTAAATAATTAATTAGCATTTTATTGCATGATGCAAGTATTTGATCACCTACCAACCACTAAGAATTCTGGCTCTCACAGACCTGTTAGTTATTCTTTATGAAGCCCTCCTGTTCTCCACTCATTACCTGTATTAACTGCACCAGTTTGAACTCGTTACCTGTATAAAAGACACTTGTCCCCACACTCAATCAAACAGACTCCAACCTCTCCACAATGGCCAAGACCAGAGAGCTGTGTAAGGACATCAGGGACAAAATTGTAGACCTGCACAAGGCTGGGATGGGCTACAGGAAAATAGGCAAGCAGCTTGGTGAGAAGGCAACACCTGTTGGCGCAATTATTAGAAAATGGAAGAAGTTCAAGATGAAAGTTCTGTTTATCTAAGTCTGAGACTCCATGCGAGATCTCACCTCGTGGGGCATCAATGATCATGAGGAAGGTGAGGGATCAGCCCAGAACTACATGGCAGGACCTGGTCAATAACCTGATGAGAGCTGGGACCACAGTCTCAAAGAAAACCATTAGTAACACACTACGCTGTCATGGAGCACATGCAAAGTCCCCCTGTTCAAGCCAGCGCATGTCTGAAGTTTGCCAGTGACCATCTGGATGATCCAGAGGAGGAATGGGAGAAGGTCATGTGGTCTGATGAGACAAAATGTTGCTTTTTGGTCCAAACTCCACTCGCCGTGTTTGGAGGAAGAAGGACGAGTACAACCCCAAGAACACCATCCCAACCATGAAGCATGGAGGTGGAAACATCATTCTTTGGGGATGCTTTTCTGCAAAGGGGACAGGACGACTGCACTGTATTGAGGAGAGGATGGATGGGATCATGTATCGCGAGATCTTGGCCAACAACCTCCTTCCCTCAGTAAGAACATTGAAGATGGGTCGTGACTGGGTCTTGCAGCATGACAACGACGCGAAACACACAAGCAGGGCAACTAAGGAGTGGCTCCGTAAGAAGTATCTCAAAGTCTTTTATGAGTACATCGTGAGTCAGATTCTTTGTGTGTACACATACCTGGCAAATAAAGCTGATTCTTATTCTGATTCTAAACTATATTTTACAAAAAAATATTTTGACATGCAACCAAATACAGGATTCACACTAGTCTAGAACGACCAGGCCTTTCAGACCCTCACTATGCTGTATGGTTTACTTTCATTTGCATTCAGTAGTTACAGGATTAGTTTGTTTAAAATGTCACTTGAAATTGAGGAATACAATAATATGTTTGTATTTCAGGTCTCATGATAGGAATATGAAAAAACAATGACTTTAATGTACACAGATGTACATTTGTCAGAATAGAACACAAGTGTTTTTTTCTTTTTTGATGTTGTTCATAGGAGGTGCTAAGGGGGTGCTATGTTAATGCATAGAGGTACTGACATGAATGGCTTTATTGAGCACTGACCTGAGCTGCCCAGCTTAGGATAAAACCATCTCAAACATCTAGGCCTGATACTCACGGACCCATAGACAAATGAGCACCATTGACAGAAAATGTGGTTGAACGGCTTAACCGGTGTTAAGAGTCTGCACTCCAATTGACCCCTGTATAATCTATTCTATTATATCTCAGAAATTATGCAATATATTATGTGGCGTTTATTTAGGCTTTTGGTCACATTGATCAATACATTTCTTTAAAAAAAGGACTGATAGTCATAAATGGCTTCCTTTAATTTTTACCACTCTGTTTTCGCACAACACTCTAAATGGCATAAAACAAAA
The DNA here is from genome assembly GCA_016801105.1 of Esox niger. NCBI lineage: Eukaryota > Metazoa > Chordata > Actinopteri > Esociformes > Esocidae > Esox > Esox niger. Next base: position 24,457 of record JACXGJ010002238.1, on the reverse strand, counting down.
TAGCATATGGAGTAAAGAAAGGACAAAAAGTAGACATTTTCTACAACAAATAATTAAATTGCATGAAGTCTAGGCCCATACCTTGATATTTGTAAAATTATTTATTCAATTCGAGATATTTTTTAAGCCATTTCCGATACACATGGCCTATCGGCTGCCAAGAAAAATAAGCATTTTTAGGGAACATTTTATATAGCTGTATGGTGAGAATCAGCGCCACCGTGCCGTGCACCCCCACAAACACATCCCGGACTTGTTTTGTGTCACATGTCTTCAATCATTCACACCAGGTCCCAATCATCCCATTACTATGTGTTTAAATGTTTCTCCTCTGCTCCCCGATCATTGTTGTTACTGTTGCCGTCTTTGTTATACGTAACGGGTGAGTGTCTTTTTCGTTCTTGCTGTTATAGTCCGGAGCCGGGATAGGAGACTCCTGCTCAGGAGCCGCCGCCTTGACCCGCTGCGTCCTTTCCTGCACAGGAGTCTCCTGCCCCCGCCTCAACAGCACCCTCTCCTGCCCAGGAGTCTCCTGTCCCGGCCTCAGTGGTACCCTCTCCAGTCCCGGCGGCCCGGCCTGTCCCGGCTGCTCCGGGTGCTTAGCCTCCACCTGTCCAAGTGCCGTTGTACCGGTTGGGAGCTCGTGCCTTGCGGGGGGGGGGGTACTGTCACCTCCTTGCTATGCCCCTAGCAATCTCTGCACTTGGCTGGAGCCATAGTCAGGACCGGAATGAAGGTGGTGCCTCTAGGTACCTCCATTCCATTTTTGTCTCCCCAATTGGAGGCAGGTGAAGATTGTTGCCTCCAATTGGGGAACTTATTTATGTTCAAAGTTTGGCCACACAGTGAGGATCATTTTGGTTTATTTTTGTGCTTACTGCTCAAGTCATCGTTTGCTGCTATTGTTTTGTTTCTTTTTTCATTAAAACATTGATTACTACCGTCCTTTTGTCTCTGCACCTGTGTCCTACCACCACAACCGTGACAATAGCATATATAAAATAGTAATTGGAATTAAGTTAAACAAAAAAGCCCTATCATCATAAAGCCCAAAAAAAAACATTACTCCAAAACGCTACATTGCAAATTAAGTGCTTTCAAATATTAAGCGCTCCGCATTTAACCAACTAACCCAATGCATAAATACTGAAAGGCTCAAGAATAATAATGCACTTATATAGCCAGTTATTTTCCAACTTGTTTTATTCATAGAAGGACAATGTGCCTGTTTTTGTGGTTCATAGCGAAATCATTCATTTTTTTCTGGGTAACCAGCGCACTAAAAGATAAAGGTGCTGATTCTTTGCAATACTCAATAGTTCTTTGAATAACCCCCATGCGACAAAGAACCACTGAGTCCAACAAATGGTTATTTCACTACCATTGAAGAACCATTGATTCTTCAATATCTTAAAAGTTTTTACAATGTAAAAAACATTATGACACAAAGCATAAACACAATTACAACTCATTTGAAAAATAGAGTCTGGAAAAAGTCAGATTGGGACCACTTTATCCAAAGTTCAAAAAGGTTTATGTCATTTGCAATAACAAGTTATGGCCCGACAGTGCAGTTAAGTTAAAAAGTAACAGTAATTATAATATAAAAATTTGAAGATAACACAATAAATCAATAATAACACTATACAAAAAAAACGCATCAATAATAATAACTGTACAACTGTACAACCGTTGTGCAAAAGTGAGAGGTGTGCATGATATAATTGGCAGATGAGCATGATATAATGTGACAGGTGTGCATGGGACTATAGATGGAAGGGAAGAGGAGTTCCTGAATTGAGCAGCCTTACAGTCTTAGGAAATAAACTGTCCTGTAGCCTGTAAGTTTTGGATGGAACACTCCTGTAACTTCTGCTTGGTAAACAGACCATGGCAAAGGTGGCTGGGATTGATAATGATTTGTTTGTTGCTCTTCCTATTCAACAAGTTTTGTTTTCCCGCACGAACAAAGCCCAGGAGAGAGCCACAAGAGCTAGCTATGAAGTATCACAGCTGATAGCATTGGAAACCATTTGTGGGGGGCTACAGTGGCAGAAATAATGTTCCCGGAAAAGAAACAGAAGATAGCAAATGTGATTATTTCTAGGAATACTGTAGTGCAAAAGATTGTCTGCAAACATTAAAAGTCAAGTTGCAGAAAACAGCAAGAAATATCACTTATTTTCAATTGCATGCAACGAGACCATTGACATAAGACACTGCACAGTAGTTGATATTTTTGCGGGTTAACCTACCATGGCAGAAGTTATCTGGAGTTACTACAGACGGGCTCCAGCTATGACAGGGGCACAGAACAGGCTAGCAAACTTGGTGGGCAAGAAAGTGAGCGAGGCAGGGGGTCTTGCAGTCAAACTTCACTGCCTAGTACACCAGGAGGCCCTTCATGAGAAAAGCAGTCATAGACCAGTCAGGGCATGAACCCTATGGGCGACCCTCCACTCATAGAACTGGAGTTATGAAAGTAACTATCATCTTATTTTATGAAGCTTTGCCCATAGGGGCCTCGCTCCTATTGGTTTAGGGCAAAGTGAGCAAGCCCAAGATATACTCCCTGCTGGTCAGCAAGCTCACCACAGAGACAAGTGCGTAACAGGATGGCTCAGGCACTGGATATCAACCAATCCACTGAGCCGCTTCCATCCCACTCTACCACAGACACACAATCCCAAAACGAACGCACACACGGCACCAACCCATCTGTTTCCTCCTCAGACAGTAAGAACTGAATTGGAGCGTCCAAGGCCAGTCCAAAAAACATGCTGAGACCTTGACTTGGTGCACAAGCAGACACTCAAGCAAATACAATGGGATCGTTTAATCAGCAACCTGTCCAGGCAAATCGGAACCTCAGACCGAATCATGTAAAAGTCCTGTCCCGGTCATTCAACGGACAACACTCACACTCCAGCTTAAGCCATGTCAGGCAAGTAAAAGCTGAACACCCCATGTGTGGAGTGTGCCCCAAATCCCTTAGGCGCAGGAGTGACACGTAGGCCAGGCTACGTTGACAGCACACAAAGGTCACTGACCCGCTTAGCAGATGTCAGGGCCAACAAGAGCAAAGAAAATCGACCGCATGCCTCACGCTTTCTTGGGCACCAGGAAGTAAGGGGAATATAAGCCCTTCTTCCTCTGCTCTAACAGAACCATGGACACTCCCTCCTTTTCCAGAAGGTCCATAATCTCCCCTTGCAGGGCAGCGACCTTCACCAGAGCAAGCATTACCATCTCTATAACCCCTATGAAAGAGGGAGGTGTGCAGTGAATCTACAGCGCATAAACCTTTCTCAGCGGAGAACTCCTCGCCCCACTGAGCCCTGACCGGGCTCCCGCGTCCACCAGCCACCTCGGTGATGGCAGTACGGGAAGCCACGGACTTATGCAGTCGGAGACCAATGCACTCAGTCAGAGACCGAGGGCAGGGATACCGTTAAACTGACCTATCTACACATGCAACCGTAGTCTGCACCTCGCCACCTCGCTCACCTCTGCCGGAGACAGCGAGGTGCGACCCTCTGTCATCCTGGCCACAGCCGCCGCCATGAGGCCCAAGTTTTTGCAGGCCACAAGGGACTGCACTGACAAAACATACTGTTTGTCAGACAGGATGGCGGAGTCACGGTCCTTCACAGAAGATAGGGTAGGGCGCTCGTAGCTCCAGATGCTCAGGTTCGAGACCAGGGATGTAGCCAGGACTTCCTCCAGATGTGGAATGCCCTTGCTTATTGTCTCCAGTCTCCCCTCCACCAAGGTGAAGGCAAGGTGGGACTTCACCGTGTCCTGAGTCATGAATGAGGCCCCCATGCTTCCTCTGCGTATTTGCGCAGAGACGGGGCCTCTGGCGCCTCAGTCGGCATTGAGCGAGGCGTCTGCGTCCAGCGGCCTCAAAGATGTCATCCCCCTCCTCAGGCGCAGGTACCGGCATCGGGATGCACAGGCGCCGTGCAGCAACAGAGATGGCAGAGAATAATTCCTCCTTCACCTCCAAAGGGTCGACGTTACTGTCCTTCCGGGGGCGACCTCCTCCTCAACCTCCAAGGAGGAAGATGTTGAACAACTCCGCGCCCGTTCAAATGGGGGAGAACAGTTCTGGAGGTGGGCGGAGCCATAGCCAGGCCGGTCACATCCCTCTCTGACTCCACAAAGAAGTCCTCCTCGGACAGGAGAGAAAGAACATCAGAGAGAGGAACCTCCTCAGCAAAGTATGCCTGCCTGTCCATCATCACCTGTAAAGGGAGGACGGCGCAGGCGGTGCACACCAGCTCCACTATAGCACTGCCGCGTCTAGCTCACTACACCGGCACGCCGTCAAATTTTTTATTTGAGGTTCACTGATGGAGACACTAAGTGAATCTGTAAGTGAGCCTGCAAATTATTATTCAATTAAATCCTTTATAAACTACATATGAAAATGAACTACGCTAAACTACTTATTTATTGTAATATACTTAGAAACATTTCAACAATAAACCATGGCAATAGTTATTGAATAAGGATAATTAGGTTGCACTCAAGAAGCCTCAAGAACTGGTAGTGAATGTAGTCATTAAAGGCTCGTCACACTTGAAACGACATCAGATGTTTGAAAAATAAAGGAATTTATGACACACTGTTAAATAGCTTGGCTAGCAAAACCAACCATTTAAAATCTGAACCAATAGCAGACAGTGCGTGCACAAATTGTCTACTCAGAATGTGCCGAATGATGTTTGCCTAGGTGCCATTTAGAAAATTACTTTGGCTTCTACCACAGTATAACAACGTTTTTAGGTTGGTTATGATGGTATACAAATTAACGAAAGACTCATAATCGTACTATTACATTTTACAGGATCCAATGTTCCCAACGCCAACTATAGTAATTGACAATGGTGGCGCTCCACTGGACAGCAGATCCACCAATAAAGATGGACTGCTCTATGATGGTGTTGGATGATGATGGTGTGGACTTGTCACTTGTCTTGGTGCTGGTTTTTGCAGTTTAGCATGTGTACCAAGTTAGGTACCATAAAAGTCTGGAGAAAACCTTTTCCTTTCTAGAGGCGTTTGTCGTTAAGATGAAGACAATAGTGTTCATCTGTGTACAGAGTGCAACTCCTAAAGGCTTTTCTGAAGAGAATCTTGTCAGCTTTCTTTAATTCTTTTTTAAAATATACACATGTAAAATATACATGTGTATATTTTTTTAAATAAATTAATAAAATAAAAAAATTGGCTTACACCATTTGTGTTACTTGTGTTATATTCATGATTCTTATACAGAATTTTAATTGAGCTTTTAATAGATAAAACACATCCAGGAGTATGTGCGAGTTAAAATAGTTAAAGGATGTGTTTTCTTGTAGTTCTATTACCTATAGAGAGCGTATAATGTTTATGTATGCAAATTACATTTGGATGGCACTAGAAAAAGGATAATATGACCTTTTAATGTGGTATTTTGATTCTTCAAAGAAATCTGGGGAACTGAAAGGGTCTCCTAAAGCGTCATTCCAAAGAACCTTTCTTGATTCTTAATAGAACCATAAAATAGTTATTTAAAGAACCATTGAGTGAAAGGTTCTTTGTGGAACTGGTAAAGGTTCTCTTTCTTCCAAAGAACCGTGTTTGGTTCTCCAAAGAACTGTATGATAAATGGTAATTTTAAGAACTATTGGATAAAAGGTTCTTTGTGGAACTCAAGAGTTCTCCTGCACAATGCCTTCCCACGTGATCAACTTGCCATAAAATAATTATGAAACACAGCCTAACATGGTCATCGTTTGCTTTCTTGATGTACACAATAAAATTAAAGCTTTTTGCCCACGAAGATCCGCAAAGTATGTAGGCTGAACTGACCTCTCTACAAGCAAACAAGTTGCCGCAATGAGAATTGAGAGTGTGCATTCTCGCGAAGTGGGGGTGTTCGGCAGGGGGAATGTTTTCAGCACAACACTGGTACCATGCAGTGGTAACTATGGGCCATTATTGTAGCAAAACTGTTGACAAATGTGTGTGGAGAGTTGTGTAACTATCTCAATCCGTGTGTCGGAAATCAGATTTGTAGATGTGTAAAATAATCTCTAAATGCGAGATTTGTGAATGTGGACTGGAATCTGCAAATGTGTATTCAGATTCTGTGTGTGCGTAATCAGAATTGTATGTGTAAAAGATTTGTAAGTGCATTGAGATTTGTAAATATGTAAATGCGTACATAGAGCTGTGAATGTGTAGACTAATCTGTAAATGCTTATACGGACAAGTCATCAGTTACAACTCAGATGGACCTCTCAATTCACTGTCTTTTTACACGTGACTTTTGCTACACTTCTGCCACAGCAAAGATCTGCAAATGCGTATGGAGATTTGTATGCCCTACACTCTGTTCCCAATTCTGGCAAACAGTGTTCCTCAAAGACATATGCAACTTATCATTCTTGTAATACCAAACGTGCATCTGTGTAATTAAATAGTTTATAACATTATTTGGATACTGCATACCATATTCTCTCCAACCCACCCCCTCAGTCCATATTTTATGCTGCAAGTTTTTGTGCAGGGAGACAAGGGTCAGTCTTAATTCTGATTTATCCTTTTGGAGGAATACCCCTGCTAATTACTGTGGTGTCCTGTCAAATCTTAAAATAACTCTTTGGACAGTGTTTTAGGATTACTTGGACTGATGTCACCTAGTTGTCCCTGCTCAAAGTCCACCTGGTTGTGATGCAGATCTACACTGTGAATGCAGGCCACCTGGTCACCCATTTTTGTCCACCTGGTTGTGCAGCTGATCTGGATTCTGCCTGAAGTCTCAGCCCACCTGTATTTACTGCCAGTAATTGGAACATGCAAATATATTGGACCAAATAGGTCATGTATTCTTATGAATTTCCCCCAGAAAAGCCGAAGAGGACACCTCAAAGTCCGGCCACTCTAAGATTCTGTTTCTTCTTAGGTCCCATTCCCACTAGTGCCAATGCAAAAAGTGTTCTATAAAATGAATTTGACATTATAGCCAACCCAACATATCAACGTTCAATTGTAAATGAGTGCTGACAATCTTTCAAGCAGTAGATGAACACAACTTACTAAAAATTGATTGGGTGGACAGACTGTCAGAATTTCTGATGAAACAGAAGACCAACAGAACCTCAACAATCAGTCAAATTTTTTATGTTGTAATCCATTTTTTTATATATGTAAATCACAGGAATGCCTGGATCTGTATTGCACACTTATTTTGGGGTCAGGATTTTTTCTTAAAATCTAATGTCAGCACCATTGTCTGACTGTAGCAGAACAATAAAAACTTCCCCGTTTGAATCCTGCCTCGGTCTGAAATAAATTTATTAAACACCAGTACTTAGTGTGGAATGTGTTATTTACATTAGTGATGAAATTAAGATCTTAATGTTGTTTGCTCTACATAACCTGGGTAATAGTATAGAATTATAAACTGGGTTGTTACAGTTTATAGTTCTAATATCTGGTACAATTTAGTAACAGGTTTATAATAGTAGTAACACAGGATGTAAAGAACTGTATCCAGGCATTCTGCTTCACATTGTGCCTAAGAACAGACCTTAGTTGTCGTAAATTGGTCATATACTACACCCCTATCTGTCTAATTGCTGAAATATCTTACATTACTATTTATTATTTAGACACCATTTAAGTATGAATATTGAAGAATGACTGAAAAACAAAAAGATAATTCAAATAATTATGTTAGAAATCAGCTGTTTCGTATAGTGGTTGTAATAATAATTTGCGTACCTGGTTGTCAAGGGAGACAGTAGATCTGTGACGGACTGCTCCGCCATCTCCCGCATTTTCAATCTTTCCAACAGTTATGAACTCATCCCGGTCCCATTCATTTTTCTTGTCTTGTCAATCATTGTTCACACCAGATCCCAATCAATCCATTAGTATGTGTTTAAATGTTTCTCCTCTGCTCCCCTCAGTTGTTAGTAATTGTTCCATGTCGACTGATGTATGTGGTGAGTGGTGTTTCTTTGTGTTCCCTTTCATTTAGTAGTTTGGCCTCAGTACTCTGTGTTTTCTATTCTGTTGTTTTGTGTTTTATATTAAAGAGTACTCCAACTGCTACCCATGCCTGCTCCTGGTCCGTCCTCTCCACCGCTATACACCCAGCTTTGTGACAAGATCATTTATTTGTTGCAGCATTAGATAGTATTGTCATGAGGTTACGGACCTGGTCTTCCTTACACAACCTCAATCTCATCTCAGTCAGTCTCTTCTCACTGTAATGTTGGTTACAAGCTGTTATATACATTGAGGGGCATGTATACCTAGCAAAGCCAAGACTGTAACCCCCATGCCAAATTGTCAATGTAAACATTCATGTGGTTATCAGAGTGCCACCTACAGACAATCTAAACAGAGAGGTTTCTGTTATTCTCATTATCTAGGCACATTCACTTCCAATGAAACGTACATTCATATTGTAGTTGTTAATGCTTAGATCCCACAATTAGATAATTCAAACAAAACGATAATTCAATGATGCATTTAATGTTTCCATATTATAAAATATGGAAACATTAAATGCATGTCAAACACACGTACAGATCATAAGGCCCATGATAGTGATTGAGTCTGTTTATGTCAAAGCTGTATCCAACAACAGGACAGCATCCATCCAGACTTGAAAACAGTTCTTGTTTCATTGAAAGGATAAAACAGGCCAATATTAGCTTGGTGCCAAACTGATGGATAGTTTTTCTGGCTGAAACTGTAGAGGTACTAGAAGCAGTAAACTGACTCAGGAAGACATGCACTGAAAGTGGTCCGTTCCCTCAAGGTACCTCGGGTGTTTCCCTCTGCACCCTCATGTGTCTCGGACTAAAATAAAATCAGAAATAAATAAAATGTTCAGTCTTCACTGATGTCTGTGTAGCTACTACCAGAGACAAGATACTGTAGATTCACTGGTTTGAATTCTGGACTAGAGATTACATGATGTGTGGATTTTTGCAGTGGTTGTCAAAACTCCTCTGGAACCCCCTGTTATTCCTCATATTTGAAATACTCATCTGCTGATCTAAATAGATTAACATTGCTAAAGAAAGAAATCAACAATCACAAATGAAGAGATACAAATGATTAACCTTTGAATTGTAAATTGGGTAGTTCAGGGCTTTAACAAATATCTTCCAATCACCTCTCCCTCCACAAATGTTTACATTTTGGTCAGTTAGCAAGTGCTCTGACCAAGAGAGACCGACAGGAGTAATAAAGGTTAGGTCTTGCTTGAGGGAATACTAAGAACTTTCATCTGGGGAATTTGAAAAATCAACATCTCAGTTATCAGCACAAAACTCAGTTATCCTTCATGACTGGATTATATAAGCAGAGATCTTCTCCAGGTAGATGCATCCATAGTTACCACCACCCCAGATTACAAACTCCTTTAAGACCCAGTACTTGCTGTTGTCTGCAGCATCAGAGCACTGAATAAACGGACAGGTATGGTCACTGATGGGATGGACAGGAACGGTAAAGACAAAGACTAATAAATACAGAAGGGTTTCTCATTAGCAAGTAGATTGTTATTAAACCTGTTATTTTACCAGGTAAGTTGACTGAGAACACATTCTCATTTAGAACAATGACCTGGGGGAATAGTTACAATGGGAAGAGAGCAGATGAATGAGCCAACTGGAGGCTGGGGATGAGTGATTACCAATATTGTAAAGAGTCCCGTATTTGATATTTTGCCATGACATGGTCTAAAACCCATACTCTTACCATTAATGCCATTGTATCTGTAGTGATCAGGTAGGACCCCGTTTAACAACCCATCCAAAAGTCAACACACTGTTCAGGACACTTAGAGCAATGTCAGGTCTCCCAAATACGGACCTATCCTGCTAACTTGAGAGACAAGACAATAATAGGAGACTGAGAACTATAGACAGAACTTCAGTATGCCATGTTGACCATTCTCACAAGTACTCATGTCATCGCTACCTGCTCTGCTGGACATTGTCTGTCACACCTCCAATGGTGCCTGTAGACCAGGATGATCAGTTAGTGGGCTACAGTTCTTCACACTTATCCTGGTACATCCATCTCCTAGTGGTGAACATAAAAAACAGAGCAATCTGTAAAATATATTCCAGGAGTTGCTTATTTTCATCTTCGAAACATTGCAAAAATCAGAAACGTTCTATCAAAAGCTGATACAGAAAAATAGACAAATAAAAAAATAAACTTAAATTTGTGGTGCACATGGCTGCTAGAATCCTAACTAGAACAACAACATTTGAACACATTACTCCAGTACTAGCCTCTTTACACTGGCTGCCTGATAGGATTAGGGTTGATTTTCTGGTTTTCTGGTTAACTTATAAATCAATAGATGGACTTGATCCTACTTACCTCGCTGAAATGATCTAGCCATACATACTGACATGTAACCTTTGGTCGCAAGATGCAGGCCTTTTTATTGTACCTAAAATGTCTAAACAAACAGCCGGAAGCAGGGCCTTCTCATAGAGCTCCAATACTGTGGAATGTTAGAAATGCAAATTCAGTACAAACCTTCAAGTTTCTACTAAAGACTCATCTCTTCAGCCTGGTCAATGATTAAGTGTAGTCTGGACTAGGGACATGAAGGTGACCAGAAAGTCACGATACTGTCCACTCTTGCTGACTTGCCAGGTGGGCTCTAATCACCATTGGGATGCCCTCCCTCCAATGCCATTTGGGGGCAGAGTCATTGGCCTGTTTTCTCTCTGTTGCGCAGTTTAGCAATTGGGCTGTACTCTGCTGGTAATACTTGGCCCTCATTCAGGATGATTGCAGTTGGTGGGTGTCCTTTTGGTTGATGCTTGGCAATGTGGGTGGATTGATATCCTGCCTGTTGGGCCCTGTCTGGTGCCTCCCCCGGATAGGGCCACTGTGTCACTGGACCCCCTTGTCTCAGCCCCAAGGTCTTACGCTGCTATATTATTGTGATGGGGGAGTAGGATCCACATTTTCCCTGTCTTCTGTCGTTTCAAACTTAGGAGGACATGAGGTCTTGGCACACACCTGCGGAGAACCAGGCTTGACTCATTGCTGTCCCTGTCCAAAGTCTTCCTGGTTGTGTTGCAGATCAAGATGATACCTGACGATTTCAGCTGCCACTCTGCTGACCCACCCTCAACCACGTCTGTCCCTGTCCTTGTCCATCTGGTTATTACTCTGATCTGGACTAGGTTTAAATAGACTCTGAGTTCAGCCCACATGCATAGATTTAATATTATAATTTGGACTCTTGATATGTTCACCCAGCACAGCCAAAGAGGACTGGTCACTCCTCTGAGCCTGGTTCCTGTCTAGGTTTCTTCCTAAATTTCAGCCTTTTTGGGGTGTTTTTCCTAGCAATTGAAGTTCAACACTACTGTTGTTTGCTCTTTGGGGTTTAAGGCCGTGTATTTTGTAAAAGCCCTTTGCGTCAAATGCTGATATAAAAAGGGCTTTATAATATACATTTGATTGATTGATTGAAATTTTGAGTTTTCTGCTTGCAGTGAACCTTTGCTGTAGTGGGACACACAGTTCCGATTCATAAATTTGGACGATGCTATGAATACTAATTACAGCTGGGGACGGAGCTGAATAATAGATGGTTGGAAAAAATGACTCTTCTTTCCGTATTAACCTTTGGTAAAATATTTTTTGGGATACATTTTTAGACAATGTACTGCCTTTGCAGCACGTACTTTTGTGCGAAGCTTGACAGCCAGTTAACATTGAAAAGTTTTCCAAGAAACACACAGGTCTTGACCTTTCTAGTACTTTACTGGAATCTTGTTTCCCCTTTTGACTTTCCTTTTGTAAAACTGAATTGTAACAGAGATAATATACAAATATTACCGTATTCATATAGGAGGTATAAGTATTACACAGATAATTACATGAAAGCCTGTTCCTGCCAATGTAAAAAGTACATTGTGATAGAGAGGAAGTTAGCTTGAGAAACTTAACACAATACAGATGTGCAGACTAACTCTGAACAATGGACCATAGATAGGACGTGTTGCCTGATACTGATGGGCCCCACACATCCTGTCCATGCCTCCTACTAGGAATTGCACATGTTACTGTCACAGGCTCTATGGATAGGACCATTGACCATAGGTTGGAACATACCATACAAGGGTCTTTTGTAAGCTAAACCTTTGTTATTGGAGGGTATTTGACTATGTAATGGCTGGTTATGACCATTGGCCGCCTCTCTTGTAACCTGGTATAAAGATTGTGTTCATTCTGTATTCATTGGAGAGAGTAAAAGGAAAGAACTATGGAAGGTTAACATCGTTGTCTCATGCTGAATAAAGATGTCTCTCCCCTGACTTCTGGTTGGATTAATTTTGTTCATGGATATCACATGGACGGAAGCTGACAGATGGTGCCGTGACCCGGATAGATGATTGATTGGTGAGTCAAAACACTCTAAAATAACAAGTCAGTTAAATCAGCATGAGTATCCAGATGAACACATCTGGAACAAAAGAAGGCATAGGAATGTCACTTTTTGGCAATTGAAACCTGTGGTGAGGACACACAAGAATTATGTTGACACTGAAAGATGCTTTCTTAGTCTTAGTTCAGAAACTCAACAGAAGATACTAAAACTTCCCTGTTGTGATGGAATTGCTTACTAGACAGTGTCACATGTGCATTACAAGACCTAATATAGGCCACTTGAATATAATTGAGAAACCTTTATTATTCATCTCAAAGTCCTTGCTAGGCGGATAGCAGGTTGACACATGTGTAGTAATAATTAAAATCCTGTACAAGTAAGGGGAAGTAAAGACAATGACATCTTTAAGTAAAAAATTACTTGGAAAAAATAAGGACTGGAGCCTTACATGTTGTAATGGAGAAAATAGTTGAAGACATCAAAAAGAGCTTGAAAATTGATGACTGTCACCAAGAGATAATTCAAATCTATGCCATTGTTCCAGAAGAATTTTTTTGTTTTTTTATGTACAGAAAATATGGGAATTACAAAAAACACATTGGTTGTTGATTGTGTTATCAGATATTGAAAAAAATGTATGATACATTCCTCAACGATGGTCTTGAAATATGTTTGAAAGAGAAAGAATGTTTTCAGGCATCGGCTGAACAAATGGCTAAACAAATGGCTGAACTGGACAAGTTGAAAAAAGGACTTGAAAAGTTGAAAAAGGAACTGGAAAACTTAAAAGCAGGAAAACACCTAAAGACACTCAAAGCCCATTGGAAAAGAAACCAGGATCATGTCACTATTGTGGAATCCCTGGCCATTGGCAGAATGAATGTCGCAAGAAGAACCGGAGGAAAAAGACAGGATGCACAGACAGTTGGAACATGATACATTTTGCCCACATGCCGAGCAGCAGCAAGGAAAGATTTACCATGTATGGAATTCAGGAATCAGAGACAGAGAATGTCCTGGCGATACCTAGAACAGACGTGAGCTTATATAATCATTGATTACGAGTTTTTAATGTGTTGCCAAACATTTGTTGTACCTTAAAATTGAGTAGAGCTGGAACTTATCAAGGAAATCGGATCACTTCCCTTGATAATGACCATGCTTATTTAAGTGAATATTAATTTGAAATCACTGTGATGGTATATAGCATGTTCTAAGACATAAAAAATAGCCTGTTTTGTTTTGTCATGCTTAAACATATTTTAATAGGTATTCAAGCAATTGTCTGTTTTGTTGTGCTTTGTCATGTTCACTATGTAATTTGAAATCAAACGTATTTTTTGCATTGATGATCATTTTTAAAACCGTAAGGCCGCTAGAAGCTTTAACAGGCCAACCTGCCGAGCTGTCCACTAGCAAGCGTGGGTACATCTAACCCTTGTGATGAATTATAAACTGGTACAATTATGATTTTCTAATCTGGTAAAATAGTCTCCTGGTTTTCTTACAAAAGGTTAAAATACTGTGTTTTCACTCTCCTTATATATTGTAGTGGTAGAATGAAGAATCCACATGGTGATAGTTAATGAGATACGCTGTGTCCCTTGAGGACTGAATAGTTTCCACCTAGTTGGAATGTGTGTTCTCTGTCTATGCCTCGTCACAGGACGACTGATGAGAGAGAAACAATACACAGAGGTAATTATTTTTAGAAATTAAGTAAAACACATGGCTTTCCATGTGCAATGAATTTGGTTCTAATATGTTACAATTTGGTTTGAGACAAAAGATTGAGATTACAGTCTCATGTGAAATTATGAAAAAAGGGTGAAAAACTACCAAAGCGTTTATTCCCCATAAAATGTGATGATGTATCTTAAATGCTGAATTGAGTTTTGTTAAATAATATAGTTTCTTTTTGTTTGTATTACCAATGATAATTGGAATAATTCTTGTTTTAAAACAGACATCTGATACTTGTTAATGGAGTTTAAATTCTAAGATGGTAAATTAAATAATGAAAAAATAGGGTATAAATGTAACAGTGTTTAAGGCCCACATTGAGTGTCCTTTGGATTACTTTGATTGTTAGTGATGTCATAAGTCTGTTTTCTGTCTACATTGCCATTCTTAGTTGCTGTTTAGATAAAAATAAGCACATTTATACAAACCGAAATATTAGACCTTCACTTAACAAAGGATATCCGCTAAGTTGAATGAATGACATATCTTGCTACAGACAGTCTGAGGAAACAAAACTGAGTAACGTTTCTTATAAACTTTACCTCCACCATAAATAGTATTTGGATTGTATGACTTTTGCCACTGGCCGTTTTAAAAGCTTCTTAGCCAGTAGTATGTTGCTGGACGCCATTACGCATTGTATGAAACTTAGTAACGTTTCTTATTATGTTTACCTCCACCACAAATAGCATCTGTTAACTGTATGGTATTTGCCACTGGCCGTTTTATCAGATTTTTGTCATTTCCTGAATGACATTCATACACTAACTACTGTATCAATATAGGTGACGATAACAGACTTTTACATCAAGCGAAAAGACGAGAGAATCTTGTAGCCAGCAAAGTGTTTGAGTACCCTGAAGGGAACACATAACTCGAATATCCACCAGAAATAATCACAATATAACAGTTAACTAGTAATGGCGGTTCTTCTAGCAGCAGGATATTATTCTAGCAGCGCTAACTCAGATTTTAGGTTTAAAAAGCCATTATTATATAATAAGGCGAAATAGTTAACAATTTAGTCTGTCAATCTAGTCTGTCATTTTATATTTAATGTCCATTCCAAGGTTTTTCTTATCTGTTCTTTTTTTTACACATTTGATTGTTCACTATATGGCCTTTTAAATGCCAATGATGGCTTTTGTTGTGATAATGAAAATCAGCGTGCTGTCAGCATAATATCCTGCTGTTAAAAAAACACTAACGAAGCCTCGTTTGGCAATCGCTACAGTAAACAGTTTCATTTTAGGCTTCAGTAGCTACAGAAGGTTGTAGCCAGCAACTTTTTTGTCTATTCTGAACAAATCCTCTTTTACCGCTGGCCATTTTAACAGCTAATTAGCCATTCCTGAATGACATTGAGTATCCATCAATATAGGTGATGATAAACTGACTTTTTTGTCAAGTGAAGAAATGAGATAATCGAGTGTTTCTCTATCCTGAACTAATCTTTATATCCACCAGAACTGTTTATTTTAGGGCATCCTATTACATACAGTGGGGAGAACAAGTATTTGATACACTGCAGATTTTGCAGGTTTTCCTACTTACAAAGCATTTAGAGAGGTCTGTATTTTTACCATCGGTACACTTCAACTGTGAGAGACTGAATCTAAAAAAAAAATCCAGAAAATCACATTTTATGATTTTTAAATAATTAATTTGCCTTTTATTGCATGACATAAGTATTTGATAAATCAGGAAAGCAGAACTTAATATTAGGTACAGAAACGTTTGTTTGCAATTACAGAGATCATATGTTTCCTGTAGTTCTTGACCAGGTTTGCACCCATTGCAGCAGGGATTTTGGCCCACTCCACCATACAGACCTTCTCCAGATACTTCAGGTTTTGGGGCTGTCGCTGGGCAATACGGACTTTCTCCAATGATTTTCTATTGGGTTCATGTCTGGAGACTGGATAGGTCACTCCAGGACCTTGAGATGCTTCTTAAGGAGCCACTCCTTAGTTGTCCTGGCTGTGTGTTTTGGGTAGTTCTCATGCTGGAAGACCCAGCCACGACCCATCTTCAGTGCTCTTACTGAGGGAAGGAGGTTGTTGGACAAGAACTTGCGATACATGTCCCCATCCATCCTCCCCTCTATACGATGCAGTCGTCCTGTCCCCTTTGCAGATAAGCATCCCCTAAGAATGATGTTTCCACCTCCATGCTTCATGGTTGGGATGGTGTTCTTGGGGTTGTACTCATCCTTCTTCCTCCAAACACAGCGAGTGGAGTTTAGACCAAAAAGCTATATTTTTGGCTCATCAGACCACATGACCTTCTCCCATTCCTCCTCTGGATCATCCAGATGGTCATTTGCAAACTTCAGACGGGCCTGGACATTCGCTGGCTTGAGCAGGGGGACTTTACGTGCGCTGCAGGATTTTAATCCATGACGGCGTAGTGTGTTACTAATGGTTTTCTTTGAGACTATAGTCCCAGCTGTCTTCAGGTCATTGACCAGGTCCTGTCATGTAGTTTTGGGTTGATCCCTCACCTTCCTCATGATCATTGATGCCCCACGAGGTGAGAACTGCAAGTCTACAGTTTTGTCCCTGATGTCCTTACACAGCTCTCTGGTCTTGGCCATTGTGGAGAGGTTGGAGTCTGTTTGATTGAGTGTGTGGACAGTTGTATTTTATACAGGTAACTAGTTCAAACAGTTAATACAGGAAATGAGTGGAGAACAGGAGGGCTTCTTAAAGAAAAACTAACAGGTCTGTGAGAGCCAGAATTCTTACTGGTTGGTAGGTGATCGAATACTTATGTCATGCAATAAAATGCAAATTAATTATTTAAATATCATACAATTTGATTTTCTGGATTTTTGTTTTAGATTCCGTCTCTCACAGTTGAAGTGTACCTATGGTAAAAATTACAGACATCTACATGCTTTGTAAGTAGGAATACCTGCAAAATCAGCAGTTTATCAAATACTTGTTCTCCCCACTGTAGCTACATAAAGTTATAGTCAGCGAAGTTTTTGTATGTCCTGAACCTCAAGCCCAATGTGTGTTGATGACTGTTACAGGAGTCCTGTTGTTCCTTATCCCATGGTCTAGATAACTAGATAGTATGATACACTTTCCCTTTGTCTCTGTGAAAAACGTTTACAGTGAGTACCTCAAAGCCATTGTTTGTAGCTTTTCCATCTCCACTACAAACACCCATTGAGAACGAGGGCGCTAACCTCTTAGTTTTGTTAATACAGTGCACAGTTATCCATAGAGCTTTGAAAAGGAAAGCCTTTCATAATGATTCCCGTGTTGCAATTACAGATGATCTCTCAAATCATAAAAAAGCAATCCTTCATTGTTATCTGACATTTAAATAGAAGAAAGACATAATAAAGCTATTACGTTTAGTTTCAATTGAGGAAAGCACCTTGAATGCTAACCGTTAGTAAGGAGAGCGCTATCTAATGTGCGGTTCTGGGTCCCAAATGGCACTGTTTTTCTTGACTAGTGAACTACTTTTGAACAGACATCGGGCCTGGTCATAAATAGAGCACTATATAGGAAATAGCCTAGCTTTAGGGATTTGTGTCTGTTCAGCCTCAGGTGGCTATAACCACTGGACTCGCTTGATCCTATGCTGGTTAACAGGGTCAGTCAATAGCAGCCAACAGTTTTATTTGGTGAGGTGTATGTGTGTGTTTTTGACATTTTGGTTACGCAGCTTCTAACCTTAAGCAAATAACTAGTAGATATTTAATCAACAATAGTAATTCAGGTACAAGGCTCATGGTGCCTTTTGTTCAACCTGCCAATATACCATTTAGTCATGCATGCTCTTTTCAATGAACTGCAGGTTTTGGACCTAATTTATAAAAGCCTAGAATGAATAATTTAATTGAAATGGTATTGTGCCATTACCAGTGACTAGGAAAGCTGCGAACATGAAACCAAAATCTATAACGATGGCCACTCAGTCTGAAATCATTGGTATTCCACTGCTCCTTCCTTTTCATCAATCGCTTAAATGCAGAGCGGGCATGACAGGTGGCATGTGGTTTCCCAGTGTCTTACAACTCCACCGAGAGATCCTTGAATGAGCGGATGTTCATTCTGCATACCGACGTGTCAGAAAAGTGTGAGATGAGTGGTCCCTATACGCTGTTCTTAGTGGCACTTAACCCAGGGAGAATGTCCCCATTGTACAGCAGCGTGACTGAAACTGTGACAGTGAAAATAATCCCTCGGAAATACCACCCTGTCCTTGGTATAGTGTACGCATTTCAACCAGCTCTCTGATCATTATGATCAGAATGCAATTTACAATGTGATCTGTGGGAGAAGGACTGGCTTTGATTGACTGACATATTGGCAAGCGAAGGCCTGTTTTGTGATCTTAGGAAGAGGATAATGCTTATTGCTATCTATATAATAGACAGTTCTTCTACAAAATACACAAAGGCTTAGCAGGAATTGCAACAAAGTCAAAAAGCTGTAGTATGAAATGGTTTTAAAATAGTTTTACTTTGGAGGCAAGGTTCTTTAATTAAGATGATGGGCAACTCAGTCACTCATATGGTATATGTATAGGCTACCACGCAGAAATCAACGTTGAACCGTGTGCAATACATAGGCCAAAATGATGAGGCTACAGTACACACATTACGCACTACACACTTCATGAGTGTAAAAATTCCTGCCTGTTGGGCCTGGTCCGGGGCCTCCATCGGATATGGCCACAGTGTCACTGTACCCCTGATTCAGCCCCAAGATTTCACGCTGCTATGTTATTGTGTCGGGGGAGCAGGGTCAGTTCTCCTTCGACACTGTAAATCCTTGAAGCCTAATGAATGCACTCTCAAAATTTTCTTTTCTACTGCTCCGCTGAAGTTTAGGAGATGGGTCACATTTCTCGAGTACCAGGCTCTAAAGATTCACTGCTTCCCCAGTCCAAAATCCTCCAGGTTGGGCTGCAGATCAGTATGATCCCTGACGATTCCAGCTAGCACTCTACTGACGCCCCCCACTCCCTGGTTGTCCTTGTCCATTTGGTCATGTTTCTGACCTGAATTAGGTTTTATGGACTCTTGACACAGCCCCAATGCATTAATTAATTATTACAACTTATACTCAAAAGATGTTCACACAGCACAGCCAGAAGAGGACTGGTCACCCCTCAGAGCCTGGTTCCTCAGAGCCTGGAACCCTCTTAGGGAGTTTTTCCTAGCCTCTGTGTTTCAACACTGTTGTTGCTAGCTCCTTGGGGTTTCAGGCTGGGTGTTTTGTAAATGGTCTTTGTGACAATGTAAACAGAAAAGGAACCAGGTAAGCCTGGTTCAGCCGGCCCTCAATTAAAAGTGATAATTGTTGTTGTCCTCACTGGAGTCGAAGTTTGAATATTTTGCCACACACCATTAAGCATTGTGTTAAACTGACTAAGGTTTCTTATTAAGTTTACCTCCATCACAAATAGCATCCACAAAATGTATGGTTTTTGCCACTGGCCGTTTAAACAGCTTATTAGCCAGTAATAGGCTTACTGGTATCTTCTAACTACTTAGAATATTCGCAATTTAGCAATTTCTAGCAAGACTCAAGATGAATTTTACACTGCCAAAGCAATTTCACTTAATGGCACAAATACATATGTTTATCTTTAATTCGTGAATGACATTAATACAATAACTATCAATATATCAATAACTATATTATCCCAAAAAGCATGCACAGGTGCAAACATTTAAAATCCACCAGAATAGTTGCAATAGAACCATAAACAGTTTTAGTTTAGGCTTTCTACAATATACAATGGGTACAGAAAAGAATCACCCCCTTTAAAATAATCCCCTTTTGTTGCTCTGAAGCCTGAAATGAAAACGGACAAAAAAAATGTTTGTGTTATTCAGCTGTATTTACAACATATATCATCCAAGTGAAAGATATAATACCAACTTGTCAGAAAAGAAATTACGAATTAAAACAGAATCACTGATTCTTCTAAATGAAATGATGCAAGCAATACAGTCATTAAAGTTACATGAATGTACTCCAGGCATGAATGGTGCATTGAAGAGTGTGTATTGCATGCGGTTTGACATTTATTTCTGTGCAGAATACATTGCCATATGAGGGATGGCTACGCTCTGAGAAAGGAGTTCCAATGACAAGTTTTAGCTGGTGTTGGTGTGGATGTGGATGGTATGATCGTAAGATTTGCAGTAGACTACCACAGCAAATAACAAAACATTTACCGGTTTGACTTATTATACAACCTGATATTTATGACCATAGATTGATAGTGTGAGACAACTTGTAGATACTGTATACACATAAGTAATAAAACAGCAATGGTCAAAAATATGCCATGCCTTTTGACCACAAGGCAAAAGGCGACTAATATTCAGCACCTGGCAAATTGATGATAATACATCAGGAATAACTTTACAACTTGCTTTGGATAAATAAATTCCTGCTGTAGACATACAAAAGGAAATGCACATTTTTTTGTGCCCTTCTAAATGAAATGATGCAAGCAATACAATCAGGTTACTGATTTAACCTAAGTTGTGGACAACAACAAGTACATGAATGTTTGGATACATTCACGGGAGCCCTGCTCAGCAAAACCCTGTTAAAGTCTAAAGAAAAGTATCCCTAAAAGGAAGAAAACTTCAAACAACATAAAACCACTTGTCTGCCTACTTGAAAAGAAAAATCAGAATCAAGAGCCAGTTATGATGAACAGCGGGTAACAATGATTATCTTATACGTCTGAAAATAGCTGCTGTATCATTAATTCCTAAGCAACCATTGGAATCGCATAAGTGACAAGAATAGTTTAATTAGGACGTCACCTCAGCAGTTTTCCACCTCCACGACAGTCCCTCTGACCCTTTTTAATTGATACATTAGACTATGACTCCTAACCAGCCAGTTTTCTTATGTCAGTGGTTCCCAACCAGGGGTAAGAGGATCCCTGGGGGTACTTGGCCTCTCCACAGTGGATACTTGAAAACACCCATGACAACATAGGCTTACTAGTGAAATTAACATGAGGGGGGTACTTCAGGGGTACTCCAAGCAGTGCAAAATATTTTGGGGGGGGTCCATTAACTAAAAATGTTTTGGGGCCACTGCCTTATGCCATAACTAATGTGACATTTTAATTGACCATTGACTAATTATTATATTTAATTAAGTCATCAATTGTCATTGGTAATCACATTCTCAAGTGCTGACAATATACAGTAGATGCAGCCTATACCTCTTGAAAGCATTCAAAAGCATGCATGAAGACCGTATGTCCTCGTGAAATATTGTATGAGAACAAAGTAGTTGTGCTCCATCCAAAAATGGCAGACAGGGAGAAAACTGCTCTATTATTCCTGATTCATTTGGGTGAAAAGCCTGAGTGATCAGATAGAAGCAGTTTGCCCCTCAGCCAAAATCTGAAAAGCACTGTACTCTGTGAGTATAATACACGTACAGAGAGCATCACTCTCCCACTTTTCACTTTCTTGCAAGCTTTCCCTTCCTCACTACCCCCCTTTCACCCGCCCTCCCTCTCTTGCCCTCTTTCTTGGTAATGATGAGCAACAGCACACACCGCTGCAGGCTCGGAGATTCGTAAATTAGATCTGAATCCTGGTCAAGTCACCCTCCTCAATCTCCCCACTCATCTGTTGTCCCCAACTCTACAAACAATGTAACACAGAAATCTGGCACAATGTGCCCTCATAGCCATACAGGCTGAACTGGAGCACTTGCGTAAGTCTTCTTGGTATAGTCACATAAGAATGACTGACATAATGTTTGAGAAATCTGGTTTGTCTGTTAAGTAATAAGTGACAGATAGTGGTCAGACTACAGCATTGGGCCAGTAAGCATTGGGCAAGTAAAAAATGTAATAAAAGCAGTTGTTGTGCCCTTCATCAAAGTACTTAACACTCCTGAACTCCTGCTTGGAAAAAGCAAAAATCATATAATAAAACAGCTATTTAAACATTAAATTAGGAAAGCATCCTAGCTAAAAGGCAACTATTTTAAAGCCTTCTAAAACCATTTTAATACGCACATGTAGTTAAAAATGTCCTTTCCTTTGCTGGTAGGTATTGGTAATTTGAATGAAACAGTTATTTCTCTGGCAAATCTACTGTATGTTCAATTCTCCCTGCAACTTCAGCAGATAGCCGTTCTGTCACAGTCCACTGTCCAAGACCCTGAACATCAGATTTTGTGGTAATTTGTTCTGACTGTTATCTACAGTTGTGAATATCAGATAGTATAATATGAATATCAGGTGACTCTACTGTGCTTGAAAGTCTCTAAAGTGTTTTGGCACCTTCAACACCATATATTAAAAAAGGCATTTCCAGTCACAACAATTTGCTAATCATTGCTTTAAGGTGTATTAAATGGTACTTTATGCAGTACCTGTGAACAGACATACTAGCAGGGTTGCCAAGTACTACTTTGTGGAGACACCATTTATATGCTGCCAGTTGGCATTTAGATTGTTTAGATTCACATTTAAATCATTTTTCAGCCATTCTTATCCAGAGCTTCTTATATTTATTGCATTAATCTAAAGACAGCCAAGAGAGACAACATCTTAAAGTCTTTAAAGAGGTTTTTAACAATATCAGTTCCGTTTTGTCAGGGCCTGTTGGTATGAGAAATTCACATTGAGCCATGTGTGTTCCAATCATGGCTAGGTAGTTTCTTTATACACTGACCACCAAATGTAGGAGACTAACAGACAGAAACTTTGAAAAATAGTTCAAAATAGCTTGCATCATGACTGCAGTCTAACAGACCCCGAGAAGCTTTCAGATGAAGTCATCTTCAGTGTTGACGTTGGGATTGTTAACATGCTGAACGCTGCACGCTGTTAGCTAGCTGGCCACCAGCCAAACTTCACATTTACTTTATATACTGTAGACTAAGTGTTTAAATTCCACTTATACTTCCATTACCATCAGTATTAGACTAAAGAATCTGCTGGCGATCGTTACCGAGGGCAGAGCCACTGACGTAGCTGCAAATCTGGGGTTGATGCTAGCGAACTCTAACACTGGCAAGTACAGAGAGTACAGAGATATTGTTATTCCAATTGGCACAAATGATGTTAGGATCAAACAGTCAGAGGTTCCAAAGCAGAACATAGCATAGTAAATTAGCTAGAAAGATGTCAGCATCGAGTAATTTTCTCTGGCCCCCACCCAGCAAGGCTCTACATGAGCTCTACAACAGACTTATTCAACTTAATTACTGGCTGAAAACGGAGTTCTGCCTGTCACAGGATGTAGAGTTTGTTGATAACTGTGGATAGCTGTGGAGAAATGTTGGCACACTCATACTTGCAGAATTGATACATTGGAGAATTTTCGAGCATGAACTGCCTTTATAAGGCCACAGCATCTCAATGGCGTTCAGGTCTGGACTTTGACTAGGCCACTCCAAAGTCTTCATTTTGGGGTTTTTCAGCCATTTCGAGGTAGACTTGCAGCTGTGTTTTGGATCAATGTCCTGCTGCAGAACCCATGTTCGCTTCAGCTTGAGGTCACGAACAGATGGCCGGACATTATCCTTCAGGATTTTTGGTAGATAGCTGAATTCATGGTATCATTTACCACAGCAAGTCTTCCAAGTCCTAAAGCAGCAAAACAGGCCCAGACCATCACACTACCACCACCATATTTTACTGTTCAACTTTTGTCTCGTCAGTCCACAGAGTATTTCCCCAAAGGTCTTGGGTATCATCATTTTCTGGCAAAAATTAGATGAGCCTTAATGTTCTTTATGCTCAGCAGTGATTTTGGTCTTGGAAATCTGCCATACAGGCCATTCTTGCCCAGTCTGTTTCTTCTGGTGGAGTCATGAACAATGACCTTAACTGAGGCAAGTGAGGCTTGCAGCTCTTTGGATGTTGTTGTGGGGACTTTTGTGACCTCTTGGATGAGTCATCGCTGCGCTCTTGGGGTAATTTTGGTCGGACGGCCACTCCTGGGAAGGATCACCACTGTTCCATTTTTCCGCTATTTGTGGATAATGGCTCTCACTGTGGTTCGCTGGAGTCCCAAAGCATTGGTAATGTCTTTATAACCTTTTCCAGGTTGAGAGAAAGTAGGCTTGAGAAACTCAACAGAACACAGATGTACTAATTAACTCTTGAGCACAGGTGTATAGATAGAACACACGTCCTGTCTATGCCTCCTGCTAGGAGTTGCCCATGTAACTATCACAGGCTTGAGGGATAGGACCATTGACCATATGTTGGAACAACCCATACAAGGGTCATTTAGGCCTTTCTTAT
>JACXGJ010002237.1:26078-68856 GCA_016801105.1 Esox niger | reverse complement strand
AAAACGGGTTAATTCAGGCTGGTTAGTTCTGGGTTAAACTCTAATGTGAGTCCTCTGTAAAACGGGTTAATTCAGGCTGGTTAGTTCTGGGTTAAACTCTAATGTGAGTCCTCTGTAAAACGGGTTAATTCAGGCTGGTTAGTTCTGGGTTAAACTCTAATGTGAGTCCTCTGTAAAACGGGTTAATTCAGGCTGGTTAGTTCTGGTTTAAACCCTAATGTGAGTCCTCTGTAAAACGGGTTAATTCAGGCTGGTTAGTTCTGGGTTAAACTCTAATGTGAGTCCTCTGTAAAACGGGTTAATTCAGGCTGGTTAGTTCTGGGTTAAACTCTAATGTGAGTCCTCTATAAAACGGATTAATTCAGGCTGGTTAGTTCTGGGTTAAACTCTAATGTGAGTCCTCTGTAAAACGGGTTAATTCAGGCTGGTTAGTTCTGGGTTAAACTCTAATGTGAGTCCTCTATAAAAGAGGTTGAATGCGGATTACCAAGCAGGTCATGTCTCTGGGTGCCACGACTACAGCACTTGTTTGTGTCTTCATATTCCATGATTTAATTACAACTGCGGCGGCAGCCAAATCATCTTACAGGCATTAGCTCAATCAGGGTGCGTTCCCTTTCCTCACATCCCCTGGCAACGCGGCCGACCCGCACTGCTGTTGGAACGAGTTAGGCTACAGGCAAGCTAACAGGCCATTTGCAGAGACCTGAAAAAGGCAAAGGCGAAAGAGAGTAATCACATTAAGGCTTCAGGCTACCTCCCCAGAGCACTTTAGGCTGATGGATTTCAAAAGCCAAGTAAAGCTCAAGACCTAAAAACCAAAGAGAACAAAATACCCTTTTCATTGCCGTATTTAATAGGTATTCCATTTGTCATGAACCTGTACTGAAAAAATATCCTTACATTTCAGCCTTGACAGAAACTGGTTTGTGTTCAGCATCAACCAAATACATTTAGGGTTGACGGGGTGAATGTTTTTGCAAAGCACTTTGCTACGTTGTGCCCTGATGAACAGAGCCTCTCAGGTTCACACAGCATGGAGGAGTTTTATGTGTCTCCTATCAAAAACACAGCCACGAATTTCTCATCACCAGTACAGGTCTGTGGTCTACTGGGAGAACACTTCCCAGGTGAAAACCTCCCAAGGAGAACACCTCCTGGACCTTTCAGGACCTTTTCCCTAACCTGTAGTTTAACCTTTTCCCTAAACTCTAACCTTAAGCCTAACCTCAAACCTTATCCCTAACCTCTAACCTTAAGCCTAACCTCTAACCTTAAGCCTAACCTCTAACCTTAAGCCTAACCTCTAACCTTAAGCCTAACCTCAAACCTTAACAGTTTATCTCTAAGCTTAACTCTAACCTCTAAGCTTAACTCTAACCTTTAACAGTAACACTAACCTCTAACCTTAACTCTAACCCATTTCAAAAAAATACTTACTAAAAGCGGAAACCTGCAACAGTGTTTTCACTAGTAATTTCTTACACACAGAACGTCCATTATATACTGAAGTAGTTCATATCATCTATCACATTTATGGATGGTTCAGGAATATGTTCTTGGCTCAAGATGTGATTCTACATTTTGTTTAGAGAGTAGTTGTGATTTTACATTTTGTTTAGAGAGTAGTTGTGATTTTACATTTTGTTTAGAGAGTAGTTGTGATTTTACATTTTGTTTAGAGAGTAGTTATAATTCTACATTTTGTTTAGAGAGTAGTTGTGATTCTACATTTTGTTTAGAGAGTAGTTGTGATTCTACATTTTGTGTACAGAGTAGCTGTGATTCTACATTTTGTGTAGATAGTAGCTGTGATTCTACATTTTGTGTAGATAGTAGCTGTGAGTCTACATTTTGTGTAGATAGTAGCTGTGAGTCTACATTTTGTGTAGATAGTAGCTGTGATTCTACATTTTGTGTAGATAGTAGCTGTGATTCTACATTTTGTGTAGATAGTAGCTGTGATTCTACATTTTGTGTAGACAGTAGCTGTGATTCTACATTCTGTTTAGATAGTACCTGTGATTCTACATTCTGTAGAGAGAACACAGCCGCCCACGCTGCATATTCACAACATATCTATAACACAATCCTGTTCCATGGAACATAAAATTCACAAAACCTCAGACACTTTGAAGTTCAGTGTTTTTATTTCTCTTACTTTTGGTTTGACAGAATACCAGCCTTTAACTGCCCCCCCGATCCACCCTCCACCTGCCCCCCCTCCCAAACCCGCCATCGAAGCTGCCTTCCTCCTCCTGGCCTAGACAAAACAAGTAGGACGCGCCGGAGGGGATTTGTTTGGACAGAGCTCACCTGGCGCTCTAACACAGGAACACAGTAGTACTCAAGTAAAAGCCCTGGGGAGGGGCAGAGTGTGTGTGTGTGGGCGGGGGAGAATGGGGAAGAAGAGAGGGAGGATTGGGCAGCATGGTGGACGTTTAGAGAGCGGGAAGTGGAGGGATGACAGGGGAGGGCGAGGAGAGAATAGTGAGGGATGAGTGGGGAACAGTGGATGGATGAGGGGAGAACATTGGATGGATGACGGGAGAACAGTGGATGGATGACGGGAGAACAGTGGATGGATGAGGGGAGAACAGTGGATGGATGAGGGGAGAACAGTGGATGGATGAGGGGAGAACAGTGGATGGATGAGGGGAGAACAGTGGATGGATGAGGGGAAAACATCGGATGGATGAGGGGAGAACACTGGATGGAGAAGGGATGGGGCGGCCTAGACAGAAGGATTGTGGAGAGGTGTTGAGAGGGGAAAGGGGCTTACATGATAAGAGGACAGGGGACTGGTGCACTCCACCCAGATCACTTCAAAATCAAAGCAGGATTTAGATATGAGAGGCCTTGAGTAGAGCTGGATAATAAGAGCGAGTGTGTGTGTGTAAACTAACGTCTACACCCCCACAGGTAAGTCATGAACGGACATCTTTAACCACGGCAAATGTCACCATGAGAAGGTGCCAAGCAACTTCAGTAATGCATGTGCTAAACAAAACCAACAACTGCAGTAATGCGCTAAACAAAACCAACAACTTCAGTAACGCGCAAAACAAAACCAACATCTTCATTAATGCGCTAAACAAAACCAACAACTTCATTAATGCGCTAAACAAAACCAACAACTTCATTAGTGCGCTAAACAAAACCAAAATCTTCATTAATGCGCTAAACAAAACCAACAACTTCATTAATGCGCTAAACAAAACCAACAACTTCATTAATGCGCTAAACAAAACTAACAACTTCAGTAACGCGCAAAACAAAACCAACAACTGTAACGTGCTAAACAATACCAACAACTTCATTAATTCGCTAAACAAAACTAACAACTTCAGTAACGCGCAAAACAAAACCAACAATTTCAGTAACGCGATAAACAAAACAAAACATTCCGGTGCAGCCACCAGCACTGTCTCATTCCAACACTAGTGAATTCAGTGTCTTACTGTCGTATCGCTGGACAGTAAAAAAAAACAAAAACTTTGTTTGTTATCGTGTGAGAAGCTTTTTCATAGCCATTAGCGAACATGGGAAATACAAGTATGACCCATGCCTGACCGCTCTGGCAGGACAAACAAAGAGTGTTCCCGACACAACCCTACCCAAGCACAAGGTCAGCCTTTGTGTGAGATGCTAACTTAGTATTTCAGGCCTAACGCAACAACAATAGAGAGCAAACACATTTACAATGAAGTGACTGTCTTGTAAAGAAGATCATGCTGCTTTACTTCGAGTTCAAAGGTGTGGGTACAGAATGCTAGCTAACCCTCCTTGTAGACCACAGTTGCGGTAAGTCTTAACTACTGCATGTTCAAATATCACCGTCCAATATATTTCCTATAGACTACATGAATGTTTACCGGTTAATACTACCAGTTAAACCGTTAAAAATGTATCAATCCACTTAAGGGGACGTGTGGACACATACAGTCAAACAAACGTGCGTAGAGCCTATGGGGGGAGATGACGAGACAGCGGTGTCTGCCGCCCAGGCTTGAATCGGACTCTGCTGCCATGGCAATGCCATGATGTTGCTCCTGGTAGACGACTACAGCACCCCTCAACAAGCTAATGAACCAGAGGCAGAGGTGGACACCTATGAGAGACAATCCCCCCTTATTGAATACTAATCCTCTTGACTGGTGGAAATCAGACACTCTTACCGAGGCTTGCCAATCTAGCGAGGTGCTACCTCTGCATTCCTGGGACATCGGTACCACCTGAGTCTCAGTTAACAAACTGCACCAGACGAACCCCGCAACATGCTGAGGACTGAGGTATTTTAGTTTAAATTGAGTTTAATCTGAAAAATTTGAATACAAGTTTCCATTTTGTTAAACCTATTGGTTGTTGTTGATCTTTAATTAGCCAAGAGCAGAGGAGGTTTTCATTAGCCAGAAGCGCTCTAGGAATCAATGTGTTTCGTTTTTTTAATCTGTTTTGGTCCTGTGGTTGTTTATGCTGCTATTTAAAAATCAACCCCTTATGAAAAACAAACATTTGTTGTATTGTTTTTTTAATGGTTTACAGACACTCCATAGACATTCCACAGACACTCCATTTAAAATAATACATATTAATCTTGTCGATTAACTTTTAATGGTCGTTAATGCGCGTCGTCATCGGTCCGGGAAAAAAACTAAAATTAGCATCGCTAATGGGAAGTGCCTTATAAAAACACAAAACCTCCTCTGACATCAAGAGCAGAGATGGGAGAGACCGGAGGAAGGCAAAGCAGATCTTTAGACCTACAGCCACACACAAACACACACACACACACACACACACACAGTTCGGATTGTTTGAACTTTGGTGCCCCTGTGACCCTTTAACAGCCACTGACTGGGGTTAAATGGATCCCTTGGTCACAGGTTTACGAGGCACAGAATGAAAGGGATTCCCTCTACCACCGTGGTGGGTCTCCTCTAAGACAGCCCGGCAGGACGCTTCGGGCAGGCAACGGTGACAGACTGGCGGGCATCCTACTGCCACAGGGGTCACACAGGGCACGCTGGCATACAATGGGTGTCTGAGAATCTTTCAGTTTGTCGCAGTTCTCTTCAGAGTTTTCCCGTTGAAAATAGGTCAGGCCCGGGCAGGTTGGAGGGTCAGAACCTGGCACTGCAATTTAACGATTCAAGCACTAACAATGATGTTGATTCTTTTATTTCCTTAGACTGAGATGGGACTGAACTGAGATAAAAAGTTATTTTAGTACTGAGTTAGAGTTCTAACTGGTGGCCTAGAGAGGCTCACTCCTCACTTCAAATGAGTCCCCCCGGGCAGCTGTGTTTCGTAGTAGTAAAAGTGAGCAAGATCTCAATCGCCCAACCCCAACATTATCATACATTTGCTCTATTTAGGTCGATTTTAGAGTGTGAGAGAGTAAAACTATGAGGAATAAGAACCAGAAAAGGAACCAAGGCAAGCCTAGTTCAGCTGGCCCGCATTTAAAAGGGATAAATGTTGTTGCCCTCACTGGATTGAAACCCAAGTCGCCCACATGAGAGGCTGCTTCGCTAGCCAGTACACCACCATGCTATACATTCGCTCACTCACTATACACCATTAAGCATTGCGTTTCTTATTAAATGTATCAACATCATTGCATCTATGAACCGTATGGCTTTTGGCACTGGCCGTTTTAACAGCTTATTTGCCAGCAATAGGCTTAATAGTATCTACTAACTTACTACTTGGAATAGTTATAAGAACTGAGCAGTTGCTAGCGAGACTAAAGATGTACTTTACACTGCAAAGGCTATTTCATTTCATGGCACAATAACTTTCATTTTTCTTTCATTTGTGAATGACACGGTTACAATAACTATCAATGTAGGTGACGCTAACTGACTTTTTCGTCAAGAGAAAAGATGAGAGAATCGTTGAAACCCCTCCTCTTTTACTGCCCAAGTGTTTGTGACCTAATGTATATTACCCCAAAAAGCATGCACGATGTGTATTTCGGAAATCCACCAGGAATAGTCACAATATAACCATAAATATGTTTATTTCAGGCTTACTATAACGTAGCTACTGAAGGTTGTAGCCAGCAAATTTTTTGTCCATCCGGAAACAAATTCTAATGCATAATTTGTTTTGACTGTGACAAGATTCAAACATGGGACCAACTGTTTGCAGGTGCACTTATGTAACCACTACGCTGTTTAACAGGGGTCAGCCAGCCAGCCAGCCAGCCAGCCAACCACTCACTCAGTAAGAGACATTCGATCTTCTTGGCTAGCTCCGCATACGCGGTCCAACAAAAAAGTGTGATATATTTTACATAGCGTTCCAATTTACAATGGCATGTACCAAGAGATCAGCCAAAAGAGGTTTGGGGGCTTGAAACGAGGGATAAATCTATGTGAGCATCAACTTGACCAGGCCGTGTACATATCATTACCTACATAAAGCAAAATAATATCAACAGTAATTGGCATTTTCTTACTAATTTTCCGTCCAAAAAGTGCAGCTACTGGAGACATGCATGTCATGTGCTGAGAAACTCACCCGTGCTCCGGTAGAATATACAGTTCTCCCCGCAACCAGCACTCATTTCATGATATTCACCGGTCTGGCGAAAGGCGTGCTTCATATTTAATGTCTGTTTTTGCTACCCAACACATCAATAATGGAATTAAAACACGTTCTTTATTGTCAGAAAGTGAACTATACATTGTTCTACACAGTGCTGTGTTTGAAGAATAGCTTATTACCTCAGAAGATATCCCCTCGAGACTGACATTTTTCACATTTATATCACTAAACATCTCAAGTAACCTACAAATTTGAATAAATCAATTGTGGCGCAAACCCCTTATAATCACTGATTATTTCAGCTAAAATTAACTCAGCGCAGATTTAAACCCTTAACTTCTAGGTAGCACTGATTATGTAGTGAACACAAAATACTAAGCACCAAAAGCAACCACAGCTGGGCTTTAAAAACTGGAACAGACAGCGCCAATAGTCTTCACCGACTGACCATCATCAATCCTCATTCTCATTTATGCCAATTTCTAAACTCTCCGATCTACAGTATTACAGTAGCAGTTATAGTATTAAAAACAATTGGGAACAAAGAATCCTGCCTGCGTCGGTCAGATGTTGGGCCATTCATTGACAAAAGTGGACTAGTCGTGGATCTATAACCTCCCCTGTTTCCTACACACTTGCTTGGAGTGACGTCCATGGCTATGTGTTGCTGACAAAACCCCAGGGTAACATCCGCTGAGCGGCTAGGGGTTTAAAACTCATCCACTTCACTTCGGGACACACTCGTGCCATGAGGAGTCGATGCAGGCTCGCTCGATGGGGCCACTATAGGGTCTAGTCAGAGACAGACATCTTCTCTCATTAATAGATATAGGCAAGGTCTAGAGACAGATATCTTCTATCATTAACAGATATAGGAAAGGTTCAGATAGACATCTCTCATTTGCAGATGTAGGCTAGGTCTAGAGAAAGACATATTCTCTCATGTTCAGATATAGGCTAGGTTCAGAGACAGCCATCTTCTCTCATTGACAGATATAAGCAAGGTCTAGAGACAGCCATCTTCACTCACTGACAGATATAGGCAAGGTCTAGAGACAGCCATCTTCACTCACTGACAGATGTGGTTCCTCAATCAACAACTTCTGTCACTGTCCTCAGCTCAGAAGTTGCAGCAAATCAAAGTCGCAGTCTCCAAGGAGATGCCAGCTGGCAAAAAATGTGCATAATTGCCAAAGGTCTCTTAAAGTCCTGCAAATAGCATTTAGAAGCAGTTATTTTTTCTTCTTGCTAACATTCCATCATTTTTTTTGCAGCAGGTTGGTTCTGTTGTGGCCATTCTTGAGCAAACTGAAGCCAAACACATGTCTCTTCGTTTAGGGGTTTGGAACCAGGAACGTAGGGAAGTATGACAATATTGTTTCCTTTCCCATCCCCCAAGGGGACAAAGTAGTGGAATCAATAGACCATTGAAAAGACCTTGTGGCAAAGTCCTCCTAATGAAAGAAATGTGTATATGTTGCTCCAAAGCTGTCGAATTAGAGGTTTTGAGATTTTCACCAAATTAACTCCTGCCCACGACCCAATGTTTAAATAATCGTGTCTAAGCCGGGATTTCTATAAACCTGTACCGATTTTAAATCTGGAATAAACCGGTTTTAAAAACATGTTTCCTAGGAGGTCTATCGATTTTTTTCAAGCAAATTTGGGACAATAAGTGTTGAACTGCCTGGAGATATGAAGTTATCCCTTTTTGAGGATGTAATGACAGATTTGGCAACAAGACCAAAACATGTTTTAATGAACAACAGGAGGACATTTAAATAATGAATAGATAAATCTTAAAACTCTCAAGATGTTGCCAAGTGAATATAGCCATCAGAAAGGTTTTAAAGGTTTTGAATGGTAATAAATATAACATTGCTAAAAAACATATTGGCTCACCATTTAATATAGAAGAAGAAAACAAGCAATGCAGGGAAAATACTGTGTTATTAGTGACTAGCGTTAATGTAATGTTAAAATTGTGCCCCCAAAAATACTGAGATCAAAAATTATATCCTGGTAAATGTATAGATGTTTGTCTCCGTCACTAGTTATTTTGCAACTCCCTATAGCAAACAACACACACTAAACACATCTGCTCTTTAACACCTTGGCCCCAAGTATCTTTTGTCTGCTCATTTAAAACCATTAAGAGACCCATTAGAAGCCAATTCCCACTGACACAAAGCTCCCTTCCTGGTTTACGACACTCTAAACAAAACCTCCAGCCCTGCTGCTGGGGGCAAGGGAAAATGAGAGGCCTCCCATTTCAAATGAGAGTAGATCAGTGTCTTGTTAAGTTTCCCTCAGACTCTGTTGTGAGATCTCTGGATGTTCTCTGGCTTTCTACCTCACCAGCTCTCTATTGGTTAATTAAACATTTACTGTTATTTTTGTAATGTGTTTTGTAATGCACAGAGTTCATCAAGAGCAATTTATAAATACAGGTAGCAAAACATTTGGACGTTATTAGCTACATTACGCTAGATTTCTGGTACCCATGAGGCAATTCAAATGTTTGATAAATTACCGTTTTACTATTCATTGTAAATATAATTATGGGTGTATTTCATATATGCTGTATTCATATATTTTTTATTGCTGCAATACAGGGCACCACTGTAAATTTCTATATACCACTGTATATATAACTAAATAACTATAACTATAAACTAAATAACGATCAGCAATTAATCAGGTGTACTCTTTACAAGTTTGACTGGGTTAGATTACTGGGCTGGTACAGATTTGACCATTTCTTTACTAGGAAAATGTCCTAAGAACATATTCTTATTCACAGCAACAATCAGGTAGCAATCATGTTTAACAGAATGACAGCAATTTTCACCCAGTCGATTCAGGGTTAGAACGAGCAACCCTTAGTTTACTGGCACAATGTTTAAAGTGGATGTGTGCCATTGTTAAGCAGCAACATAGCAGGATAAATTAGCATATGTCTTTTTGACGGTTACTAGAAATGTCTTGAGACATAGCTGTCTGTAATGCATAGAAGTAAAAACCAGTAGAAGTGAAGTCCCAACGCGAAGTCTGATTAATTTGTTTGATGAATTGTATTTCTGTCATTTAATAAAATCCTATGAGCAAAATACTTGCTCCTTGTGATGAAGCAGATGAGGCTTTGGGCATCTTTAAAGCCATGGTAAGCCCATACAGGAGGGAGGAAATGAAATTATTATTTATTTTTTTACTGCCTTTTGAAAGCCATGCCTTGCCTCAAATATGAGGCTACATGAATGAACCCATAGGATGCGTCGGATGGGATTACCTCCATTGTTTACGTATGTGTTGGTGGTCCACTCTTTGAAGGCATGCACATCGTACAGAGTGTGCCTTTAAAAGCTTTGCTCTTTTTAATTTGAAGCAAACACGCGTGCGGCAGGTTGTAACACGCAGGTTGCAACAAGTCAAAGGGGCATAGAGTACAAAACAAGTAGTAAAAAAAACAATACGCACTGCATTCAGTAAATCTGAAACTTCAAGTAAAAAATCCCAAAAGACATTCAGAGCAGATGACCGCGTCTTTAAAAGATCACCTGATTAGGCTTCTGCGTGCTATGGATTTGTCAATGTAGCCTTTCGACCTCACTTGTTTTAGCCCACTTGTTCTAGCGTCTCACATCTGGTATTACGCATTTCCCACACGATATATAGACAACAGTAAATCAAGCGCGGTCTAATAGACAGGGATTAAGTTAATTTCCAAACCTGAAAACTCAGATGAACTTTTGGTGAAATTGCAGAAGACCGCCAGACACGTTATTCCCAACACGAGCGCGTAATTGATGGCTGAGAGAGGCACATCTGGGAATAACATCCTTGTAACTGCGAGAAGTTTCGGAGTCTCTTCTCCTCCACGCTCTGACGGGCCAGCGTTTCTTTGGGGTTTAGGTTTTGCGTCGCAAACGGCAGAAGACGCCAGGTTCCATGGCTCGAGGTTGCGAATCACCTCATCACTCCTGGGAGGAAGAGAAGGAACGAGAGCTCGAGCCAAGCACCAATGCACTGGTTTATTTCGGATTTCGAACTGCGTGTTGGAGTGGTTGGCCCACCTGTGCGAGGGGTGTCCGCGTGGTCTCAAAGCCTCTGCTTAAGGCTCTGCTGCAATCGAGTCCCCGTTGAGTGCCAAGCTGTCAAGCTATGAGGCTCTAACCCACTTTTTGTCAGTTCGCAAAAATGCGTATTTTAGTAGAATATAAAATAAGTACATTATTTGACCCTTAGCAGAAGCAACATCAGATGTACAAATAAATCAACATAAAAGTGAAAGGTAGGCTACAAAAACAGTTACACTTAAATAATTTATCCAACGCAAAAGTTAAGAAGAACATAAAATAGTGATTTGATATGTTTTCATACTTTCTCGAACTGGCCCAGACAGTATAGGTTCTCGATCTGTTTAGCAACACACAGCTGTCCTCAAACATGGCACCAATCAAACGCAATTCTTGGTGGTCAAAACATGGTAACTTAAGTCTCAGGAGAAGGTTTCACACATTTCCAGGTGCTACGTTCACTCTTCAAAACATATTTAATGTTGAGCTGAGACTATATATTTTTCCAAGTCCCTGGGCAGCACTGCAAGAGACGTTCGGCTAGGTAACAAGAACCACTTTCTTCACTTTCCGATTACCCAAAATGCTTGAAACAGTGGTCATCCGCTTTGCAAAATACATGACTGTCTTCAGGGCATCTTGACTATTGTTTTTCCCTTAAGAATTTTTGCAGATGCAATTTCCCAGAGTGACTTACAATAGTGCACATGCCTTCCCATCCCTCAACCCAGATACAAGCGACAAGTTGCACCATTCAAACCATGGTTGATGAGTGGCGCGAAAGTGGATAGGCCAAGTGACACTTGTTATCACAATGTTCGCTCGCCAGCACCTAAGAGCTTGGAGGTGAATGCAATCACTGGCGAACAACCGTGGTTGATGTTGTGGGCGCTTGACTTACCACAAGGACGCACCGGAGGGGGACAAAGCAACAATGTCTAACACCGACCTCAATGAACCTGAACCCACCCCGCCATACTTGGACCGTGCATTCTGTATGTGAGACACCCGAGAGCCATTGGTAGCGGAGTTTAACTACGATTAAGTTGATTGCGGGCACTGGGTGTAACTGCTGTGGTCCTCAGACTCTAGTTGGAACATTCTGTTGTTTGGATCTGGGGGTGTTCCCCGATACTAAATCGGTATTATGTAGTACCTACATAGGAAGCAGCTGTATTTGGTCTCTGCCAAGAGGCCGGGTTTCTTATAGTGCAGATTGTGATGTGGGACGATCACCACTGGGCCAGTAGTTTATGAACTCAGTCCGGGTTTCCTCGTGATTGCTACAGCCCAGTGGGTTGTTTCTTATAGGATGGTGGAGATGAAATAATTTCCTCTGCCGCCCCCTAGTTATCAGCCACAGTGTGTTTTTATTTTATCAAAATTCCAGACGTTGCCGAAGTTAAATAAGGAGTTATTTGCATGTGAAACGGGCTGGCATGATATAACATTTACTGCGTCACATTTTGGTTGGTGTTGGCACTCCTTTCAATATATGTTAGTCTTTACTGACATCGTGTGGCGCAAAGGGGGTAAAGTGTGTCTCGTTTACTGAAACTCTTCCTTGTCGGCTTCCGTAACAATGTACATGCGTGACAGCGAAGGTCAGTTTTCAACATGGCTGTCTGCGCAAGGAGGCTTGACAAAGTTATGAGTTCATTAAGGTTGTTACGGAATGTACAGCATCAAAATGAACGTAAGTCACGTGTAGCTACTAAAGAAATATATATCGAGGAATTGCTTGAAATGATTGGGCATTCTTTTGCTAGTGTTAGCCCAAAATACCATACCACCTAGACATGAATGCTTTGGTGACTAGCTAGCAAGTCATTGTGTTTCACAATGACATATATTTCACTTTTCTATCAGTTAGCGTGCAGTGTTATTAACAAACGGAGTCTTTTCTATCTTGTTTAGGGTTTCTGTCCACGTCTTTGTGTCGCCTCGCACTGGAAAGTGACGGTGGCAATTCAACAACATTCACCCCTCCATCCAAACCAGTAATCATTGACAAAACACAGACGGAGGCTTCACTGCGAAAGTAAGTACTGCAATTTTTGCGATTTCTTAAAATAACATCGAAACCATTGCAACCCAAAACGCTGTTACCATAGTACAAGCTGACACGAATATGCACAGCCCGAACCTACAGTACGGTGGTAACAACTTAGGCAGTTTTTGTTTTCAAAGTATGTATTTGAAAACGATTTTAGTTCGACCTCATTACTGTCTGTAGCCATTGTGTTCGCTGTTTCTTTTTTCTTCAAATCACAAACATACCTATGCAGTGTCTATTAACACAATCCTTTTGCTTTTCCCCATTTTTTTCATCAATAATTTTGCAGAGATCTGTTACTCTTCCCAACTTATTTCCCTTACTTTGATTCTGTTGTTGAATGCAGATTCCTCAGTCCAGAATTCATCCCTCCCCGACAGAGAACAAATCCACTGAAGTTCACCATTGAGCGCAAAGACATGATTCAGAGGAGGAAAGTGCTGAACATTCCGGAGTTTTATGTTGGTAAGAGACGTTCTGAGAGAGCAATACAAACAGTCAATTTGTGCTTAAAACATTTGTAGCATCTTATTTCAATATCTACTTGCATACAGTCTTTATTGTATATCGTGACTGGATTTTATAATACTTCCAGGGCATACTCATCGCCATGTCAACCATAGTCTGTTTTGTCTCCTCATGTAGTCTGCCTGATTTAGCAAAAATTATAAGGCGGCCACTGCCAACTGCATAAATCGTATTAGTCACATTGTAACGGTGAGACGCTGGTTTTTCCAGAGTCTGTCTTTCATTGGCATTATCACGTTTATTTGTAGGTTGTCGTCAACTTAAAACAGCCGTTGTGTTTGACAGGAAGCATCTTAGCCGCGACCATGGCCGACCCATACGCCAGCGGCAGAGTCAACCGCTTCGTCGGCATCTGCACCCAGAGAGGTGGCCGTGGACTGGGAGCCACATTCGTCCTGAGGAATATCATCAGCGGCCAAGGTAGGGACAACCAGGTCGGCCGGGTTTAGCGTGTGTCTGAACTAAGGCGTTCCGGGAGAGGCAGGCTTTCCCCTTGTTCCGGAGGGGGATCGAAGCGAACGCCGGCGGAAGGTCAACTCTCCTGGAGGAAATTTGAACAGCCTTGATTGAGAGGGCCTGTGACCGCCGGGTAGCCCCGTGTGGGTGTAGGTATGGCCCATCCTGGAGGTCCGTGACGCCGTCCTTTATCTCTGTTTAACCGGGTGAGTGCAGTTGACTAAGTGGTGGAAAAGAAACTCTGAAGGGGCATCGGACCTCCGGACTGAAGTGGCCCCGTCATGCATAAGGATATGTTTTTAAACTCAGGAATGTCGTTGTGTCTGCTGGTTTTGGTACTTGGTTTTCATTTGACTTATGATTTAAAAGAACTTGTGTAGGGCTTAAGTCAACAATAATTACCTTTACTGATCGGTTTCGCACAACAAAGGAGTGGAACCGGCAGAAGCCTTTTGATGAGTGTTTGAGGCTGTGATCCCCTTTGCTGGCTTTGGTCCGATCCCAGGTGGAGCGCTAAACCCTGTTCCCTTGAGGAGAACCGAGAGAATTCCACTTGTAATATTGGGTCCAGGAGCGAGTCATACGTTGCTTCCCGAACGCAACTCATTTTGGGTGAATTCCCCATTCATTTTATATGTGTAACTAGTTTCAATGCGCATGTTCTTAAATGAATGGTGCAGAGGACGAATCCATTACCTCATGTTCTGTACTAAGAACAGTTTGCCCTCTCCTCTCACCTGACTTAACCCTGCATGGTCTCTAGGGCAGTGGTTCTCAACTCCAGGCCTTGGGATCCAAAATTCTGCTTGTTTTCATTCTAGCCCTCTAATATTGACTAATTTAGACTTGTAACACCAGGTGAATGCAACGAACTATCAGGCATAATAGAACACAACCAGTGATCTGGGTCCCCAGGATTGGAGTAGAGAACCCCTGGTCTAGTGAAGCAACAAGTTCAAAGAACTCTTGAAAAACGTTTAAATAACATATATATGACACACCGAGGCCCAAACGTCTCCCCAAATGGTCAAGTGTTCAGGTGGTCATATTTCTAGACAGCTGTCACCTGGCAAATCCTCCCAGATCTCCACAAGTCAATAGGTGTAGCACATTGGGGTCCACATTGGTACTGAGTTGATGTTTCCCTGTTCCTCAGGTGTGGAGATCTGCTATGAGCTGTACAGCCCACGGCTGCAGAAGCTGGAGGTCCTGAAGCTAGAGAAGAGGCTGGACAGCAACTTGATGTACCTGAGAGACGCCCTGCCCGAGTACAGCGCCGTCGACCCCGACATGAAGCCGGTACCACACTCTGTCACCGGGGAAGTTCCCGTCAATACGGTGAGTGATTTGCTCCCACGTTGTTCCACCGCTATGTAGCTGTTGGTCATTCGCATTGACCCGCGACTCGATGGGAGATAATCCTGCTATCCCGGGCGGATACAAAAAGAAACCCAGGCCTTGCTGATCCTTGAGAGTACAGCGGGTCCGCACGGAAGAGTCTTGTTTCGGCCGGCCGTGCCCGTTGTCTTAGCAACCCAGCAGATTACATTCACCGGCGCCGCCTAGCGACAAAGGTGCATATTTTATCCACAGGTACATTAACCCTTCTTCCACTCTCTGACCCGCTCTGATCTCCACCCCACCAGACCAAAGTGCGTATGCGCCCCAAGCCCTGGTCCAAACGCTGGGAGCGGCCCAAGTACGACGTCAAGGGCATCCGCTTTGACCTCTGTCTGACGCCGGAGAAGATGGAGCACGCCCAGAAGTGGGCGCAGCCGTGGCTGGAGTACGACATGCTGAAGGAGTACGACACCGCGGAGCTGGAGGAGCGCATCTTCATGGAGGTGCAGGCGGAGATGACCAAGTGAACCCCCCCGAAACCCCACCGCCAACCGGGGCTGGTGGGCTCTGGTCAGCGGGTCGGGCGGTTCTCCTTTCAGTCAGTGAATGTGGTGGAGGGAGGGAAACCCAATATACTGTTTGAACTCCCTGAGAAACGTGACTGAAGACAGAAGGGAGCGCTAATGCTGCTGCTGAGTTCCTCAGAGGTTCAGCAGAACCCATGGTGGAACCTTCTGGAATGTTCTTCTTAGCTCTGGTTTCGCCTGTGTGCTTCAATGTGTCTTGAATTGTTTGTCTGAGAAGGAGTTATGGTATGTTAATATGCAGTTGCAAGTGTTTCAAATAAAATATATGAAAACAAAAAATATATTTTCAATATACAGTACAAGGCCTAAATAATGTATTCAGGCCCTTTAAAATGTCTCATGGTCATGAGTAACCGGTCCCTTCACCATCACCGTTCAGGCACATCCTGTGATCTTTGATCATCTTTGACTGGAGCAAACCTGTGGCAAAGTCAATTGATTGGATGTTAATCACAAACGCTCACCCCTAAGATCCCACACTTCAGTGTCAGAACGAAAACCAAGCCATAACGCACGAGTAGCACTCTGTAGACCCATCCTCCAAAATAATGTCAATAAATTGACACGTGTTTTTACTCCATCATTATGGGGTACTGTTTGTAGATTGATTGCAATTTCTTTTAGGCATTCAGTTGTAGATTTGGTCAATTAATCAACAAAATATGGTGGAAGTGAATTCATTCCTGAAGCCATAATGTGAACTAATTAATGTTTAGCCTAGACAAAGACATTGTTTTATAGTGTACCGATTTAAGTTAGAAGTGCTTGACCATGAGGGAGAATCTGTAATCATGTTAAGTTTGGGCATTTGGACATTGGCCGTGACAGAGGAATTGTGTGTTGAGGTTAATGCACAGCAGGGAGTTTCACTAATGATCATTAATGATGGAAAGAGGTGTATGGTGTCCATATTAGGACATCCTCCACTTCCACAAGAAATTTTAAAAATATATGTACGGTGTCCATATTAGGACCGCCTCAGCTTCAGATGACAGAAAGATTATTTAAGGTGTCCATATTAGGACATCCTATGCTTCAGCAGCTAACATTAACACCAAAAGTGATTCGTACACAAACTGGCAATTCATTTGTGTCATTTTGCACTTGTCTGGATTAATTAGCTGAATATGAATGAAATCCAGGAGATTTAATCAGTCCATTAAACTTTTGTGTCAGGTATATACATAAAAGATAGTGCTATGCTTTTCTCTTGTACACCAAGGAACTAGCAATTCGTGGAAAGCTGCAGGTGAGATAAGATACCTGCCTAAAAATCAAGCTTGCAACGTTAATTAAAACGTAGAGTACTTGTTCCCTAGGAGTTTGGGGGACCCTTGCCATTGACCTTATTTGGAGTTCCTGCGTAGTCTTTAGTCAGTGGCTCTGTGCGCTCACTCAGTGTGTCAAATTATTTTTCTACATTTCCTAACTTTTATGTCTTTTGTCTGTGAAAGAATAGGATGTCCTGCAATAAGCACCATAATGCCAGAATGTCACATTACTGTTCATGAGAGAAAACAAAAGCCTGTATTTATCCAGAAAGATTTTTGGAAATGTAATTCTCAAAAGAACTGTCATGACCCTTTAGTGCTTCAGTCAACAGTATGCAGCCACAAAAAACTTTCAGTTGTTAATACCATGTAATTAGAACTCTTTCCACTAGATGGCCCTCTTGTGCTATAACATCAAAAAGGAACCAGTTGTTGAAACCTACAGTTTTTATAAGTTACTGAGAATGAAGCTTGCTTAGTTA
The DNA here is from genome assembly GCA_016801105.1 of Esox niger. NCBI lineage: Eukaryota > Metazoa > Chordata > Actinopteri > Esociformes > Esocidae > Esox > Esox niger. The sequence goes on along the minus strand of JACXGJ010002237.1, from coordinate 51,504 downwards.
AACATGGAAGTGTAACCAGTGGTACCGGATCAGGGAAAAGGGGCCCTAACGTGTAGAGGGTCCCACGAAAAATGTTTGAATCTTGAATAAAGAGGGGAGGGGCCTATGTACCGGGCCCAGGATATTGTGAGACCCCCTGAGTGTAACTGTACATTGATACACCAGAATGGCAAATACGTTTCTTCCCTTCATTTGTTGACCTGAACGGGGGAGAGACTGTTGCAATTTCAAAACTGTCAAACTGATACGCAAACAAATTTTATGTTAAAAAAAAATCAAGCATTTCCGAGTAAATTCATGATTGTCCAATTGTTTTGGGAGAGGACTGTATTGTTGTAGCCTTCAGAAGATTTTTACTAACTGTGACAACTCCACCGTGGACGGCGAGGGCCCTGTGGAATAAGAGCCACTCAGGCCTCCACGTAACGTTTGTTTGGGTTTTGGAATGGATTAGAGCTGTCAAACCCACGAGCGGCGTCTGGATTATGAACCTGGTTAGGCTGTTGTGGACACCGCCACTTGATGCTCCGAGTCGCTTCGGTGACAAGCCCGTGAAAATCCTCGCTATTTTCGCTTGATTGTTTTTTACGTTCGACTGTCTCGACTCCTACCTGACCATTTCTTCGCCCCGGGGCCGGGTGTGGCTTTAGGTGACAACCGTGCGAGCAGAGGCTCGCCAATTTGACAGCGCCGATGACGTCGCCGGCTGACACATGATCCGATCCTGCAACAGAATCAACGGTTTTGAGAGGACACGGCTGGTGGTGTTCGTTACTGACACACACACACACACCGACCCATTATGTGTGTGTTTTGAGTGAGTGTGTGTTAGGAACGACTCCACCCTGCGCTCTCTAATCCCCCATATTACAGGAGGTGCAGTCTGTAATACTGAAGTACCAGCTGTTTACACAACTCATTACGGACCACACATCCCCATGAACACACACACCAGAACACACATGTAGCGTGCGTGGTGGCGCTGTGGCGTGATAAAGTATTGATGCTTCAATATTATCTGCACGCGAACTTGTTCTTCGGCACTAGTGTTACAGCTTGTAGAGATGGCAGTGCCAGTCGTTACGTCTCACATACGTTCATGGTTTGGGGCTGAGACTGACTGTTCATTGGAAATTATTGAATTGCCCTCGTAAACATTAGAATCAAATGAGGATATGAAGATTTTAATGATAAAGCTCAGCACTATGAGACAATAAACGTACTGTTTAAAAGTAGTCCTTGTAGAAACAGTACTTTTCCAATGCAAGTTTAAATGCAGGTCTGTCATCGCCATAATGTCTCTTCCTGTCCTTTATGAATGCTCAATAAAACGGCAGAATACCAAAAAAAAACTACAAGATGTTTGTTCTTTAATGTCCCTCCCCTGTGGTAAATCTTCAAAGTTTCTTTTTTCAGTGTTAGCTTTGGGCCTAATTGATGGTCGTACACTTTATGCGTTCAGGCGGCTCCAAAACTTCAGGCACATACCAAGATGACATCACAGAGCTACGAGCCCCTAAGGTGTGCTCTGTTCCATGCCGCACCTGGAGTCAAGTTCAAGCCCTGTGTCTGACAGAGATTGAAACTGACAGACTAAACTGACACAAACTAATCTGCATGCTGCAGACTGCCTGTAAGCCCTTCAGCTGAGTTCTCACAGACAGATGAGCCCAGATTATTATAGATGGTCTGTCCATCCAATGTCAGACTTACAGACTGATAAATAGACAGACCGAATTAGTAAAAGTCCTATTGCAACACATGTCCATGTGTTGGAAATAGACAGTGTAAGTATGTGAAGTAAGACAGTCCTTGTGTTGGATCTAGAGTCTTTGTGTTGGAGATATGCTGTGTAAGTGTTAGAGTAAGACTGTGTAATTGTTGTAGCTTGACTGTGTAACTGTTGGAGCTAGACTGTGTTACTGTTGGAGGTAGACTGTGTAAGTGTTGGAGCTAGACTGTGTAACTGTTGGAGCTAGACTGTGTAAGTGTTGGAGCTAGACTGTGTAACTGTTGGAGCTAGACTGTGTAACTGTTGGAGCTAGACTGTGTAACTGTTGGAGGTAGACTGTGTAAGTGTTGGAGGTAGACTGTGTAAGTGTTGGAGCTAGACTGTGTAACTGTTGGAGCTAGACTGTGTAACTGTTGGAGCTAGACTGTGTTACTGTTGGAGGTAGACTGTGTAAGTGTTGGAGGTAGACTGTGTAAGTGTTGGAGCTAGACTGTGTAACTGTTGGAGGTAGACAGTGTAAGTGTTGGAGGTAGACTGTGTAACTGTTGGAGCTAGACTGTGTAACTGTTGGAGGTAGACTGTGTAACTGTTGGAGGTAGACTGTATAAGTGTTGGAGGTAGACTGTGTAAGTGTTGGAGGTAGAATGTATAAATGTTGGAGGTAGACTGTGTAAGTGTTGGAGGTAGGCTGTATAAGATTGTTGTGCAACTATATTTTTAATTCAGTTTAATTTGGTGGGTTTTTATTTAAATTATGTTATGTTGTAGGTATTGATAAATGTTCAATAACAGTGGTCAGACTGACATCAACATCAGTCCCTCCTGTCTGTCTGGTCTGTCCATGCTGTCTGTCCATCCTGTCGGTCTGTCTATTCTGCCTGTCTATCCGGTCTGTTCCTCCTATCTGTCTGTCTCTTCTATCTGTCTGTCTGTCCTTTCTGTCTGTCATGTCTGTCTGTCCCTCCTATCTGTCTGTCCTTTCTGTCCCTTCTGTCTGGGTAATTGTGTCTCTGCCTGGGATTAGTTATGTCAACTTTGTGCGTCTTTCAGTATTAGTTTCAGCATGCTTCACTCATTCGCTGTTTTAACAGTGTATTTGTCTGTGTGTGTGCTTGTCTGTGTGTGGTGTGTTGTTGTCTCGGAGTGTGTGTGTATGTGTGTGTTTGTGTCTGTCTGTCTATATGTATGTATGTGTTTGTGTGTGTCTGTATGTGCGGACACACACACTTTCATGTGTGTTTGTGCGTGTGAACATTCCTGTGTGTGTGTGTGTGTGTGTGTGTGTGTGTGTACCGTTGTGTGCGTGCATGTGTCGGTGTGTGTGTTGGTGTTCGCGTGCATGTGATTTTTTTCGGTGTGCATGTGTGTGTCGTGTCTGTGTGCGTGTGCGTGCTTGCCCGTGTGTGTTCTGGCCACAGGGCCACCCGTAGTCCCAGCTAGGTAAATTACACACTTGAGTTTCACCATATGTTTCCAGTGAAATGACACCTCCGTCTGCTCCTCCTGTCTGCTCCTCCTGTCTGCTATCCCCATGGGCTAGACACGGACTCCTGCTGCCTTCACGCACACACACACGCTCACACGCACGCACACACACACACGCAAAGATGCATACACACACAGTGACAGGAGAGACTCCAGGGTTCATCTGGATGGTCGTTAATGCTGGAGCGGCCAAGGTTGGGAGGAGGCGACGTGTGAAGGACGACAGGGTAACAGCCATGGCACCACTCCTCTACTCGTCTGTGTGTGAGTCTGTGTGTCTCTGTGTCTTTGTGTTTGTGTGTCTGTGTTTATGTGTGTACACCCATGTCTGTCGCAGAGGCAGTTATCCTGCTGCTTCATTGATATCAACCCCCGAAACACCAAAACAACATCACACAAACTCAGCCGTCCCAAAGCACACAGCTGGACAACTCTGTCCTTGATGGAAAACCATTCTGCGTGAGTGTGTGTGCTTTTGAGGATTGATGTCCCTGCCCACGTGTGTTTTAAGATAAGCACTGCCAAGGCTGTTTGATACATTCTTAAAATTTCCTTCAAATTCCCCCATGATTCTGCCACTGGCCGCGCATGCTTGTGCGTGTGCGCGCGCGCGTGTGTGTGTGTGTGTGTATAGCATGCTGCTGTGGTTAAACACTTGAGACGAGACTGCTAGGTCAAAACATGGCACATTGTTTCGCCTTGAAGGGTTGTAATTCCTGAACGGTCAACCCAACCCGAGTACTGGGGAACAGATGGCTGCTGTGTGGTCCACGTCTGTGAGAAGCCAACCGTTACCGGCCACTCCACAGTCCTCCTCTGGGCCCGACGCACCTTCAACTCAGCTCATCAGAAAAGTCAGTGATAAGTGTACCGTTGCAATGGCAACGTTTTATTTTCACTCTTTGACTCACGTCAAAGTTAAAAAAAGTTTCACTTTATTGGGGGGGGGGTGCTGGTGAGTGACAACACATGGAGTGTTGTATTTACACAACAGAAATTGACATAAGCAGGGCTAAAACACGTACTCTGTGAACTGTCTGGCAGTGATTCACCCTGGACCCGGAGAGGGATGCACGACACTGGATTTCCACAAGATCACCAGGGGAGACAGTGTAGTTCCACAACGTTGTCACTAGGTGGCGCCCTGACAGTTCCACATGGAGGCCACTAGCTAACTGGGTTGCTAACAGCTGGCCTGCACCACCTCTCTTTAATTGCAGTTTGCTGGCTTGGGAGGAAGAGAGGGAGAGGAAATCCCAAACCGTTCTCCTGTAACAATGACCGACTCCAGAAAACCGAGGAGAGTAACCAGACAAAGAGAGGGAGGGGAGAAGAGATGGAGGGAGGTAGAGGAGGGGATGGGAGAGGAGAAGAGAGGGAGGAAAAATGAGGAAGAGAGGGAGAGGAATAGAGAGATTTGGGAGAGTAGAGGAAGTGGTTGGTGATGCATGTAAACACTTGAGTTTATTAACCTCATTTAGTTAAAAGCTTGAAAGTGAAGGAGCTGGCCAGGAGGAGGAGTTAAATTCATTCAAACAGTGGAGTCAGGGCCAGGTGATTCACTAATGGTGGGATTAAACCTCTCTCTCTCTCGTTCTCTCTCTCTCTTTCTTTCACTAGACATAGTATATATTCCCTCTCTTTCTCCACTCTCTCCCCTTGTTTCTCTCTCCCTCTCTCACCTCCCTCCTCTCTATTTTGCTCTTTCTTTCCACATGGCTCCTGCAATGTGTGCTTAGTATTGACCTTGATCCTCTGCCAGGAATGCAGTAGGAAGATCACACAAGAGGAACTGAGGTAGTTGTTCTCGCCTCAACTCACATCTCCTCCAATTCAATAGCTAGAAACACCCACAGCTCACTGAAGGATCTCATAGGGATGTTTCATTTCACTAGTTTCAGTGCATTTCCTATTATGAAAACACATCCGTCAGTCATTATTTCTCGTGACAAATTAAGTCTAGAAGAATTACTGTCCCACAAGTTGGAATATGAAGGTCCAGGTCGATATGTTCCTGAGCCCAAAATGATTTGAAAACATTACTTGATATATGACCACTTTAATGTTCTGAAAAACTTTGCTTTGATTGTAGAAATCTGCTCAACCGAATTTGAAGTTATTACAAAGGGTCATACATGCTTGTAAAAAGCTGTTAAATCTCTTCAAAATGGGATTTTATTCTGGCAAAAAAAATCTATTTAAAATGCTCCATTTAAAACTGCCAGAATAGTTGGCAACAACCCATTCAGCCATCGAAGGCCTTGCTTCTGAGTGGAAATGCTCCAGAGTAATGACAGCTTCAGATCACCTCAGAGGCACACACAAGAGGCACGACAGAAGATGCACTCTGAACTATTGACAAATGGCGTGAAGACAACACACAGAGGACAGGGGTTTAGGACGCTTGCTAAAGACAAATGACAGTGACAAGATGGATGACACACAGGGCGTACCGAAGACGCTCCCCTGGAACTGTCGCGAGTGGACGGATGACTCCCTCCCCCATCTGTTTGTGTCCAGGACCTCAGGCCACGGATGAGTGGGCAGTGTTAGGTGGAGGTTTGTTTGGGGTTAAGTGAGCGCTCCCATCACTCTATGTCTGAGTCGGGATGACCCTGGAGGACCTAGGTCTCTTGTCTGAACCAGGCTCCTTTTTTTGAAAACCTCTTCTGAAGCTGCAACTGCCGGCTCAACGCAGCTGAGTCATCTGTCCCAATTGCAGTGCTCTCCCGGTCCAATCAATTATCGACTGTCACCCGGACCATGGTTCTGTTCTGGTTAAACTTCTGACCCCGTTTTCTCTGCCCCAACCTCCTACTGTATAGTCTGAAATAGGTATAACAGGCCTTTGTGTCGGTCTGTCTGCCTCTTTGTCTTTGGGATATATCTATCACCTCTGTCTGTTTGTCTGGCTGTCTCTCTCTTTGTCTTTGGGATATATCTATCACATCTGGCTATTTGTCTGCCTGTCTTACTCTTTGGGGAAGGTCTATCATACCTGTCTATCCACTGTGCCAAATGTTGAAGCTATTACCAGTGATTGAAATGTCAAACTTGTAAGGTCGTGCCTTTTACCTGGTCTGATCCGAAGCAATGTAATTAGGACCATTGGTTCCAGTCCACAAATAGAGCAAATTTGCCTCAGTATCCCTTATTCATTTTACGCAATTTTAAATATTGTGAAAAAACACTATTAACCACTGCTTTTCTGGCACCGAATGACCAATTTGCATGAATATTAAAATGCTGTATTGGTGGATAAAGGTCACCCAGTGATAGTCATTTTCTGATTAATAACACAGCTGATATTGACGAATAACCCAGTGATAATCATTTTCTGATGAATAACACAGCTGATATTGACGAATAATCCTTGATGTTTACACGGTCTTACTCTTCATTGATTTCCACCGCTTCGCTGTGGTTCCTCAATCAATCAGCTGTTTGCAGACATTTTTTCCCCCTTTAGGCTGTGTATTTAATTGAGATATTACCTTTCAACAGTAAAAGTTCAAACATCGCTGGAGAATATCTTTAAACTCTTGAAAGCCTTGCTAATGGTTAGGTATATTTTTCCTCTGCTGCTCAAGCTGTCACCATGTAATAGAATGTTTTTGCAGTCTATCTATGTTTTACAATAAACCTGAATGCACTGCACAGCCAGCGACGTTCCAGGAACGCCCCCAAAAACTCCCTCAGAGAATCTTTGACAGAAGGAACATGTCTCCTGTCATGTAGTTGGATGTGACCCAAATGACCCACTGTTCCCCTTTCAGTGCACTAGTGTAGTGCTCTACGCGAACCAAAGAAGAAAATGTCCCAATTTTATAACTTGACGGTTCTTCACCTTATTCAGTCATCTGTGGGCCAAAAGCAACCATGACCTGTTACACTGTAAACCGACATAACAAAATCCAGCTTGCTACACCACTGTATCCATGGCAATCCACGGAGAAGGAGGGGGCGTGCGATCACCCTCTGTCCAGCACCACTCAAACCCCCCACCCACCCCCCCAACCCAGGTCCAATTTCCTGATTTCATCCCAGCCTTGCCCTGCCGGACAACCAGGCCTGCCCCACCTCCCCCTGGCCCCTGATAGTGGTGTCTGGACTTGGGGGATTGGCGCCTAACCAGCAACACATGTGGCTCCGCACTGAGTCTCATTAACATCAATGGGCTCCCTAATGCAACAGCTACCATATTTCATTTACTGTCGCGGACCCCCCAAACCCCAACAGAACCCCCAAACCCCAACGGGACCCGCAAACCCCAACGGGACCAAAGGGCCAACGAACGGTTCCAATCTACGCTGGGCTGACCGCGGGAGGGGGGGCGGGTGTGGTCGGGAGAGTGCGCATTCACAAGTTGATGGAGCGCACGTGTCTGCGTGCGCACGTCTGAGCCTGTGGATACATGCGGTCTAACAGTATTTTTTTTCTTTCTGAAACTGGAGCAGTGCTAGATAAGACCCTCTCTTACTGAGAGGAAATCAATTAATTCCAACCTTTTATCTGGGTCCTCCTGTGACCAGGGTTTGGGCTATGGAGGCAGCGGTTTGCTACTCTACCAACAAAATAGTGAGCAAAATAATTTCCTTGCTAACGTGTCGCGCTCGTAGGGAAGAGACATGAGGACATAAAGCTGGAGACAGAAACTAGAGGAGAGACTAAGAAGAGGGGGAACGGAAACAGATGAAGTGGGCGCTCAAAGGAGAGAAAGAAATTAGAGAATTTCTGCTCCTTGTCATTTTGTTTCTGATCCAGCCCTGCAGAGGCACTAGAAGACGCTGTGAATAAACCAGTCTGATCTTCTATATGTATGTTAAGTTGCATGCGCCCCTTAATGATATCATCCCTTTTCATCACCCCTTTGCCACTTTGCAAGCATGCAGGTGCATAGACACACACACACACACACACACACACACACACACACACACACACACACACACACACACACACACACACTCACACTCACACAATTTGACTTTGTGCTTTCTATGCCGGTACACGGTAACTGGACTTCTAACTCCAAACCTAACCTTTACTTCTACTTCCAAGCCTGAACTTATCCCTCCTACTTTTAAACCTACTACTTCTTACCCCCAGCCCAGGTGGGTACTTCTTAACCCTGAACCCAGTTGTAACTTCCATCCTGAGGCTAAACCTAACAGGTGAAAATGACCTTTCCCCCGATGCAGGGTGCAACTTTAGACCACGACCTTATGGAGAGATGACACCCTAATTCCTATGTAGTACATTACCTTAGACCATGACCCTATGGAGAGATGACACCCTAGTCCCTATGTAGTACATTACCTTAGACCATGACCCTATGGAGAGATGACACCCTAGTCCCTATGTAGTACACTACTTTAGACCATGACCCTATGGAGAGATGACACCCTAGTCACTATGTAGTACACTACTTTAGACCATGACCCTATGGAGAGATGACACCCTAATTCCTATGTAGTACACTACTTTAGACCATGACCCTATGGAGAGATGACACCCTAATTCCTATGTAGTACACTACTTTAGACCATGACCCTATGGAGAGATGACACCCTAGTCCAATATGTAGTACACTACTTTAGACCATGACCCTATGGAGAGATGACACCCTAGTCCCTATGTAGTACACTACTTTAGACCATGACCCTATGGAGAGATGACACCCGTAGTCCCTATGTAGTACACTACTTTAGACCATGACCCTATGGAGAGATGACACCCTAGTCCCATATGTAGTACACTACTTTAGACCAGGACCTTCAATGGGCAGTAGTGTGCCATTTAGGACACATCGGGCCGGGGGTTTAATTGTCCTTCCTGTGCTATTCTTGAAGGACTGTTAGCTCCCCACCTGTGTAGTAAAACTTAGACAAACACATACACACACCCACACACACACACACACACACACACACACACACACACACACACACAGCAGTCACTCCAGCCTCTGGGAAACCCCTGTCTTGTCCATGGTGTAAATAGTGAACATCCGTTGTATTTCTCTACTCACTTCTTGATTGATGTCTCCCAGGCCCAGAGGGTTCATTGTGTGCCGGGGGACCAGAACGGCGATCCGTACGACGGCGTTCCACTCTGGAGCGGGGTTCGCTAGGAGGACAGGGAGTGTCATTAAGGAGCAGCCTGAAGCCCCCACTGCAGCCGTCCAGAACTGTGACAGACACACACATACACACACACACACACACACACACACAGACACACACACACACACACACACACACAGACACACACACACACACACACACACACACGTACGTTACCAGTGTCCAGCCCCAACAGCACGGCTACATTATATTGCGCCGACATCCATACCTCACAGCTGTTCCCACCAGGAAGAGGGTGACGATGTGCCCAGAGGAGGGTGGTGGGGAAGGGTACCCACCCTCCTCGTCCCAGGAGGGAGGTTCCGCCCAAAGATCAAGGATGATCTGAGTCCTTTATCAAACATATAGAGAAAAAAAGAGTTTGGACCATGGATCCCACACTGACCAGACTGACCCCTCCAAACCTCCCCTTCCTCTACTCCTTCCTTCCTCTACTCCTTCCTTTCCTCTACTCCTTCCTTTCCTCTACTCCTTCCTTTCCTCTCCTCCTTCCTTTCCTCTCCTCCTTCCTTTCCTCTACTCCTTCCTTTCCTCTACTCCTTCCTTTCCTCTCCTCCTTCCTTTCCTCTCCTCCTTCCTTTCCTCTACTCCTTCCTTTCCTCTACTCCTTCCTTCCTCTCCTCCCTCCCTCCCATCCCTCACTCCTGTAGGAGTAATTCTTTCCTGGGAGCAGAGATGTTCATTCTCGGTGCTTTCCTGCGCTGGGTGTCTGCAAGGAGGCCGTGTGTGTGTGTGTGTGTGTGTTGGGGGGGCTCTGGATCTGTCAGTTGTGGTTGCAGCTGTCTCCAGGCCAAATGGACTGAGAACCCCCCCCCCCGACATTGGATCTAACCTCTGTACTAACTCTGTCTATCCCAATCCCCCAGAGCCGTGCAACCACTCAGCAGCTCCGAGCACTTCTGGACTGCCTGGATCCCTGTGGCCCGGCCGCTGAGGCCAGAGAGAAGCTGTCCTCTCTCACATCGGAAGAAACAGACATTGATGTTATGCCGAAGGTCTGGTTTCGAAGACAGGTCGCAGTCATTCACCGCTGTCATCTTCACCATTGTCATCGCCGTCATCGTCGTAGTCTTCATCACTGTCATCATCATCATCACTGTTGTAGTCTTCATCACTGTCTTCTTCGCAGTTGTAGTCTTCATCACTGTCATTCTCATCACCCTCGTATTCTTCTTGACTGTCAGCGTCGTCGCTGTCATCGACATCATCACCATCGTGGTCTTCATCACTGTCATTCTCATCACCCGACGCTGACAGTATTCTTCTTGACTGTCAGCGTCGTCGCTGTCATCGACATCATCACCATCGTGGTCTTCATCACTGACATCGTCATCACTGTCGTAGTCTTCATCAATGTCATTGTCATCAGCACCTCTACTACCACAAATACTATTACCACCCCTTCTAATACTACAATCACTACTAATACTACTAATACCACAACCACCACTACTAATACTACGAATGCTACAACCACTACTAATACTACAACCACTACTAATACTACTAATACCACAACCATTACTAATACTACTAATACCACTAATACAACAAACACTACTAATACTACTAATACCACAACCACTACTAATACTACTAATACCACTAATACTACAACCACTACTAATACTACTAATACCACAACCACTACTAATACTACTAATACCACTAATACTACAACCACTACTAATATTACTAGTACCACTAATACCAGTAATACTACAACCACTACTAATACCACTAATACTACCATCACTTCTAATACTACTAATACCACTAATACCAGTAATACTACCACCACTTCTAATACTACTAATACTACTAATACCACTATTACTACAACCACTACTAATACCACTAATACAACTAATTCTACAACCACTACTAATACCACTAATACTACCATCACTTCTAATACTACTAATACTACAACCACTACTAATACTACTAATACCACTAATACTATAACTACTACTAATGCCAGTAATACTACCACCACTTCTAATACTACTAATACCAATAATACCACTAATACTACAACCACTACTAATACTATTAATACCACTAATACTACAACCACCACTAATACTACTAATACCACTAATACTATAACTACTACTAATGCTGCTAAAACTGTTACTATCACCACTGATACTACTACCACTACTAATACTATTACTACTACCACCAGTTCTAGTACTAAAACCATGACAATCACCGTAACAATCGCCACAACCCTGCCAACTTATTACCGTTATCTGTGCCATCCATATTGGTTATAAACAAACCATTTGACTGACAGGCCGGGATTCATTTCCCCATCCCAGCGAGTGAAGTTCCCTCCATAAAACCTCCATTAGAGCAGGGAGGTCTGCAGTGGAGGCGGTGGCAAGGAGAAGGAGAGGTCAACACCACGACACTGTGATGCGTTCACACCGGGGGGTCGAAGGTCAACGGTGTTGACATTCCTCCTATGTGGATCTGATATCAGCATGATGGAGCTCCAGGAAGACCACCTCTGGGAGGTACTCCTGGCGCGCCTCCCTGCTCCCGAAAGTTAAACATTTACATTTGCGTCTCTTTCGTTTTTCAGACTTGGAGGTGAAAGAGCAGGGGGTGGCCCAAATGCCACCTTGTTTCCTTATGGGCCCGTGGTTTTAAATAGTGTACTTAGCGGGGAGTATGGTGCCATTTTGGACTTATTTTGAGTTTTCTGATTTGGGATGCATTTGCCATTTGGGTTTTTAGTGTCGAGCCTGGACTGACCTTGGAGAGACGCAGAAGGACTGGAAGAGAGATTGTTTATCTGTGTTTCCTCTTCAGCACAGGAGATAAAAGAAAATCCTGCTGATTTATCTCTGCTATGTTTTTAGCATTTTTCTCAGTGAGGTACGGTGAAATGATGTACTGTACAGCTTCACCGTGCCAGATTTAACACCTCTCCAGAAACAGATGTAGCGGGCGTCCTATATGTGACATCCGAAAATCTCCATAAGGTTACTAAAACACGAAAATTCTACATTCTAGGGATATTTTGCCACTTCCCATTGGGAAGTCTCAGGGTTTGTATCCCCACAAGAAACTACTAAAATCATGCATGTTTACCAAGTCAGACATTCGTAAATACAGTGACACGATAAAGTGACACAAATATACCCATCATTGCGTAGTCTGGCAGTCATTTGGCTATGCTCTCAGCTTGGCTTATACCAGTCAAATTAGCCGGCCCATAATTCCTTAGGGAGGCCTCAATTGCTTTTAATTGGTCATTTTCGTCTCTGTTCACTCCATCAGGGCTCTGTGAAGATAACCCCTGCTGAACCCAAACATATAAACAAACAAATAAACAAGCAAATTGTAGAACCAGACGCTTACCTGCAGGGCTTGATGGGATCAGTCGTCCGGGCAACTGTTTGTTTTCTTCTGAGAAGTGTGAGGTAGTGTTCGTGTGTTTGTGAGTGTTCTGTGAGTGTTTGTTTGTGTGTGTGCATGTGTGTGTTGGTTTGATTTGTCCTTAAAGCTCTGGAGATGTTTTTTCAGGACTGGGCTTTAAGTCACTCTCACACACACACACATATACACACACACAAACACACACTCACAGAACACTCACAACCACACAAACACATGTTTACTTAGTTATTTAAATGGAGACACCAAAGTTGATTCCCCTTAAGAAAACGTACTTTTACTAATCCTAAATCTTAACCTAACTCTAACCTTAATCCTAACCTTAACCCGAATAACATAATATTTATGCCAAACCTAACCGAGCCCTACATCCTGGCCCTTATCCTAAAGTTCACTGGTAAATCCACAATTTAGCCAATTAGGCAAAACAGCAAATACGAAACCTGATATTCTTGTTTTCAAAATGTCATCTTGTTCCGATTTGTTGTTGAATCTGACTTTGAAATGTTTGTTTACAGAATAAACTGTCTTGGAGCAGGCAGCATGATTCTGCCTGCACTGGCAGGTGTTTTTGTAATGACATTGTTTTCCTCATCTCAGCTTAGCAGTGCACTCTAATATTATTTTCAGTCTTTTTCACTGCTTTTCCAATACCCCAGGAGTAGTATAGCGAAACCTAATGGGATACTAATATGTAAATACACACACACACAAACACACAACACACCCACACACACATGTGGCCTAGTAGTGAAGACCGTTGTTTGAGTAACGACATAACAAATCCCTCGACTGCAAGCAACCAGGAAGTGATGTCATCCTTAATGGCTGAAACATTCCATTAAGGATGGACAAGAAATCAATACGGTACCATCATGTATTGGTGGTGGACAGAGAATACAGAATCTACATCAAGTTGACCTACAGTCATGCGCAATGGGAACGCATATAAGGTGACCTGAGTAAACAGGGAAAGAAACTGGTTTCCATTGACTGGTACTGTACACCTGAGCTTTTCTGCCAGTGGTTTGTTCTGGAACCGAGGTGGGAGACGTTGCTGGAGTGCCTGATGGGGACCCGTGGGGGCATGTGGCATCCAATGGCACTTTCTGTGGGTGTTGCATTTCACCCTCGGCCACAGGCGGGTCCAGACACCAACCAAAGGTGGATGAAGTGAGGACAGAGGTGGCGACTCCAAGATGGATGCCTGGCGCCTTGAGGATCGACTGGGAGGTTGTCGGTTTTGTTCAGATGCCGTAAGCAGCGTGCCTATGTGACATGACGAAACGCTGAGCCCTCGGCTGGTCGTTAGCAGTTCGGGGTGTTGGCTGAAGTCAGGCGCTACCTCCGTTTATTGTCTGTTTTCAGTTCCATGGAAACAGTTCTATGATGTCCGCGCCATTCTGTTTTGTCATAGACTCCCCCTTCTGGACTCATAACTGTGACCTCACCAACTTATTCTTGAGATCATTGTGGGTATATGCCCACTCTACCGCAGCAACTAGGATGAAGTCATATGCAAACTTGAGGAACTTGACAGATGCATTGTGGGATATAGAGTCACTGGTGTGGATTGTGCGGAGAAGGGGTGAGGACACGGACCCTTGTGGTGCGCCAAAGATACGGAGTCAGGGACGTGTTCGTCCATTTGTACGTGTTGTGTCCCATTGAACAGGAAGTCAGAGATCCCTAGTAGATGAGATGGACATGTTCGTCCATCTGTACGTGTTGTGTCCCATTGAACAGGAAGTCAGAGATCCTCTGGTAGATGAGATGGACATGTTCGTCCATCTGTACGCGTTGTGTCCCATTGAACAGGAAGTCAGTGATCCCTGGTAGATGAGATGGACATGTTCGTCCATCTGTACGCGTTGTGTCCCATTGAACAGGAAGTCAGAGATCCTCTGGTAGATGAGATGGACATGTTCGTCCATCTGTACGCGTTGTGTCCCATTGAACAGGAAGTCAGAGATCCCCTGGTAGATGAGATAGACATGTTCGTCCATCTGTACGTGTTGTGTCCCATTGAACAGGAAGTCAGAGATCCCCTGGTAGATGAGATGGACATGTTCGTCCATCTGTACGTGTTGTCTCCCATTGAACAGGAAGTCAGAGATCCCCTGGTAGATGAGATGGACATGTTCATCTAGCAGGGGCTGGATTGTAGTAGTTCCGGGGTGATGGTGTGGAACGCAGAGTCTACAAACTAGGCTTTGGTAAGTCGTAGGAGGGATGGAGGGAGGCTGAGAGGAGGGAGGAATGGAGGGTGGAAGAGGGAGGGAAGATTTGTGGGAGTGGGAGGATGTGGGGGCGAGAGAGGAAACTAACCGAGGACTGAAACTCAATACACTTTCAAATGACTAAAAGCTCATCGAAACTGCGCGTACATGACAATGGATCAAGACTTATTAAGGTTGTCGACCGTCCAGCTCACTAACGATCACTGAAATAAAAGCCACACTGTCAGGAAGCATCTACAATTCCTCAACTTTTTGTTGCGAGACGTATGAGTGTGTGTGTGTGTGTTTTTGTGTGTGTTTTTGTGGTGTGTGTGTGTGTGTGTTTGTGGTGTGTGTGTCAGCCAGGAAACGCTGTCATCATTATAGGGGTTGTGGTCACTTCATACCCCTGGGATACACTCAGTCAAGGACGAACATCAGACGAAAAAACAATACCTCCTATCCAAGGAGGGGGAGACAGAGAGGAGGGAGGATCAGAGAAGGAGGTGGGAGGGTGACACCAAGAGATAGAAAAACAGAGGAGAGACTGAGCAGGAGAGGTGTAGAAAGAGCTGCCTTTCCTGTTACACTGTGGTAAAGACAAACGCCTTAGACAACTGCTTCCTCCAAGTGCCCAGTGACTGGAGAATCTAACACCATAATACAATAAATGTGTGGTGTGAGAAAACGAAATGTGTATTTTTGGCATCCGATAGTGAGGCCTCTTGCTCCAACCTGAGGCAAAGCCAATGATACCATATCAAAACCGAGGGGATTTTCTTATTTCTCATGCCTTGACTGGAGGCTTTTTACGCATGTCCAGACAAGCATATTAGTATTTAATTGCATTTCAATTTATCATACCACTATACACAGTAAACTCTAAACAGTATTTGGACAGAGACACATTTCATACTTTTCTTTTGCTCTGTTTTCCAGCCCTATGAATAAATAAATAAATATAATGTGGTTAAATTGTTGACGATCAGCTTTCCTTTGAGGATGAATATTTTTAGACCTTTCATCTCATGGTGCCAAAATTATTTAAACTATTTCCATGACAGCTGTTCCTTGTAAAACCACTGTTTCTGTCTGCATTTTCATTTACGGTGTGTTGTGGTGTTTGACAAAACGAGGAACAACGGTACATTATTCCTGGTGAGCACAGAAAAGGGTGGCCTGCCCATTTCTGAGGATAATGAGCGTGCATTACCTTTTCAGACAACATCAATATTTTTGCATGTTAAATGAACTTGTCCGAAGCGTTCATTTAACGAAACCAGGACAGGATCAACCAGGCAGAAAATAACTCTGCTCACTCTGCCAAGAACCAGACCAACGGGACCCCAATTAACCGCCATCCATCCTGAGAGAACCGAGTATAGCTCAAGGAGTTGAGCCCACCGAAGAGATGTCTTCAGTAAACACTCAAAGGATGAGACTTGAATCGTTGTCTCTCAAGCCTCAAAACGCACGGGAGGTCCATTTCTGATGGACGCAGAACCAGTCCAATCCAGATGAGGATTGAAGCACAAGGGCCCCAAAAACAAACAGGAACTAAAACTGTCTGGAGAACAGGCCTGTCAGAACATCACCTGGTTCTGTTGGTGCATGCAAATTGGACCCAGTACTATGCATGACTACTTTATTGGACAGATCCATTTGTCTTCCAAAAATGCTTCATTTCCAAGAGTCCGTACCAGGCAGACCTGGCTCTCTAAAGAAGACATGGGAGAAATATTCCACATCTAAATTTATTCTGGTCTTGCCAACCCGTTAAAGGTGCTTCCTGTACCACCATGTCCACTGACCAGTGTGGGAGACAGTGTGGGAGACGATGGGGGAGACAGTGGGGGAGGCTGGTCGCAATAAAAGGCTTCCTGTCTGTGAGTGTCAGTCTGTCTCCTAACCCGCTGTGTTTCCACTGAGGCCTATCTGACACCAATTAAACCTATTCTACGCATCCCCCCAAAGGACACACACACACACACACACACACACACACACCAGACTGATGCCTCCACTAACAGAGGCTTCCTCTTAACAGATTTAGGCCATCACACACACACACACACACACACCCGCATGGCATGCATTCACATTCTTGTGCACACAAACGTCTGCTAAACATGGATGGGTGGATGGATATACGGATGGATGCATGGCTGAAAATACACACACACACACACAGAAACTCACACGGATACACGTACACACACACACAGAAACTCACACGGATACACGTACACACACACACAGAAACTCACACGGATACACGTACTCACACACACAGAAACTCACACGGATACACGGATACACGTACTCACACACACAGAGAAGCACACAGGGCAGTTGTTAGATGCACACAACTCAGGTGTTGTTTTAAATTATTACCAAGAGCTCAGAGACACATGGAGGCATGGCTGAAAATACACACACACACACACACACACACACACACACGATGCTTTCATAACGTTTCTTCACATTTTTCTCATTCATGAATCTGGTGATCGTTCATCTCTAACTGTGAACTTAACCCTAACCCCAAACACTAAACCTAACCTAGAAGCCTAAACAACATTTTTGTTCATACCCTATTTTAGATACTGGGGCAACACACACATCTATGCAAAACCTGTTTGATCATGAGAAATATGCACCAACCTCCAGACTGTACTGTCCAGTTAATCGGCAGGTCAGGTCAGTGCACGTGCCATTGGATGGTTCAGTGACATCAGTGGTTGGATGCTGACACTGTGGAACGAGCCCCTGCTTGTCTCCCGCTTCCTGGTTACACTCACATAGGCACAGACAGATGAAAGACAAGCAGACAGACAGATAGAGAGCCAGAGAGACGGGCAGGCAGGGAGGCGGACAAATAGGCAGGACAACAGGCAGCAAGGGAAGGTGTGCAGACACACAGGCACACAGACAGGCACACACACAGGCACACAGACAGGCAGACACACAGGCAGACAGACAGGCAGACACACAGGCACACAAACAGGCAGACACACAGGCACACAGACAGGCAGACACACAGGTAGACAGACTAGGTAGACACACAGGTAGACAGACTAGGTAGACAGACTAGGTAGACAGACGCGTTAGGATTGTTGCTGAGTGATCTGCTCGTCTAACTGAAAAGCAGGTGCTGTCAGAAACGGTGTGTGGGGTTTCCTGAATAGGTGTGTTGTCTACCTGATGAGTTTGTTCTGATAACCCGATTTATTTTTCCTGTTCTGACTGGTACAATGTCGTTCCAACAGATGCTTAGTGCTTCACAATTGGCGCTGCCCATAATGAACATGGACCAAGCCGTCCACAAATGTAAGACTCCGTCTGGGTTTCGTTCCTCTAAACGTGTGTGAAAATGTCAATGTTTCTCATCCGGCCCGAGTCGGTCATTCTGACGCCAGGCACAACAATGCAGCATAACTGCTGTATGTGTGATATCTGTTTGACAGGTTATTGTGACTGTTGATTCTTCTATTTAGCGTGCAGGGATTTACATGCGAAAGGAAACAGAAAATGAATATGAACTGATTTTTATCTGCAAGGCAGTTTATGCTAAAGCAATGACAAATGACGGTCGTCACATTAACAGACAACCAAAAGGTGTGTAAAGCATTTCATAGGGTTTGACAAATGGTGATTGTCATTTGGCGATCGGGCCAAAGCCATTAAGAGCTGTGTCATGTTCATTATCTGTGATTATCTGTGATTATCCAGCGTTGACTTTGCTGTTGACTGACTAATTAATTAGAATTCATTACTAACTCGCGGTGGTTTCACCTAGCTTTCTGAAAATGACTGCACTTGCTGTGAATCGCTCAGGACAGAATGTAAAAATGTACAAATCTAATCTCCGTTCCTCCAGCTAACTCCCGTCTCTCAAAGCCAAACCTCCGCCTCGCTTGCTTTTCTCTCCCTTCTCTTGTTCGTTTCATTCATTTTCAATGGCCCTTTTATACAACCTCTCACTCTTTATTCTCTCACCCCCCACCACCTTGTCCCTAACTCCTCACTAACCTCTCCCCCTTTCCTGTCTCGAACCCCTCTCTCTGTTTTCAATCCCTCGTTCTTTCTCCCCCTCTCCCCCCTCTGTAACCCCTCTTTATTTTCTCCCTTCGCTCCTCCTCTCCCCCGCTTGTTTGATCCCTGACTCAACTGTCACATTCCCGCAGCATTCCAGAGGGATTAGCCTCTAGAATTCTCAGGGGTCCTCAGGGGCCATGAGGGGCCACAATTGCTTCCCCCCCACTATGCCGATGTCAGGCACTAATGGATGTGTGTGTTGGGTGAGGGGGTCCTCTAGATTCTACATATCCCCATGGTAGATCTCACATACTGAGATGTGCACCTACACATTACTTCCTAACGTCCCGTGCGGCTGCCGTGTCAAGACATTGTCGCATCTATGTTTACCTCACAACCAAATAACAACATCCACCCAACCAATTGCCAACCTCCGTTCAACCCTTGTGGCCCACATAATGACGGGCGCCACCGCATGGCGTCACCGCATTGACCTGCCCCCCACCGTCTCTGATCTACCACTCACCTGGCCCCCCCCCACCGGTTCATGCCCAGTGGTATCTCCCTCACCGATCGGGTTTCATCACGATGTTGGATTGACGCGTGGCATGTACCACCTGCCACCTAAAGGGACTAATGATTTAAGAACACCTTGGTGTCGTCCAGTTTCTTCAACTGGGTTGAAAGAAACAGAGAGACACAATGAGAGACTGTAAACTATTTAGAGGACATTAAAAGAGGGGCATGGTTATAAAAAGGTTGATTAATGATTCTACACACGGAGGCCTGCTAAGGGATGAGGGAGACAAAGCGAAGGGAGAGACGTTCTGCCACTTATCCAGAGCCCAACTGACATGGCGGCAGCCATCTTTGTATCTCCCTCTTTCTTCTTCTATCATGGGTTGACAGAAAGGCAAGCGTGGGGTAATCCTCCACTTCTTCCTGTTTTTCCTGTTCACTGCTCTTTCTTTCTCTCCGAGGAGCCTTTGTCTGAAACAAAAAAAAAGGCGAGAGGGAGGGAATGAGCAAGATAAGAAGGAAGAAGTAGAGAGTGAGAAAAAGTAAGAGAGAGAAAAGGTGAGAGCGGTAAATTGAGGGAGAAAGCGAAGACAGAGAGGGCCGGAGAAAGAGATGGGGGAGAGGTGTGATACATGGAGAAAGCAAGAGCCAGAAAGAGGGAGACAGGAAGGAAGATAGAGATGGATGAGGAGAGAGAAAAGGTCCCAGTAACAGGCCAAACCAGTAGCACAGGCCGGCCAAGCGCATGTGGAAACACTCACATCATCACCTATAACAGGAGCCTGGCAGGAGGACCAGGGAGGGAGGGAGAATGGTAATGGGGGGGGGGGGGGGAGAGCAGGCAGAGAGATAGAGAGGGAGAGAAGGATGAACGAGAGGTAGGGGAACCTGACGGGGGGCCTCCCATTGTTTCAAAACTCTACAAAGATATTCTGCCTTTTTTATCATTAAAAAGGTTTTGTGTGTTTACTTTCACTTAAAAAAATCACTTCTGTTCGTTGTGTCTTGCTTTTTTCCTGCTTGCTTTGGCGCTGTAAAAAAATGTTTCCCATACCAATGAAACAGATTTTGAGTTGATTTGTATGTGAGACAGAGAGAAAGAGAGAGAGACAAGACAGAGAGAGAGAGAGAGAAAGAGAAAGAAAGAGAGAGAGAGGATGTAGAGAGTGAGAGAGGGAGGGAGAGAGAGAGACCTAACGGTTGGAAGTATCTTCTTACCTCAGCCAAAATAAAACAGAGAGCGGAGCCAAAGAGGCACAACTCTCAGCTGTTTCCCCCATTTCTCCTGCCAGCATGACTCACTCTCCCTCCACCCGTTTCTTCCTTCAACCCCCCTTTCCTTCAACCCCCCATTTTATCCCCACCTCATTTTCTCTCCTCCTCACTTCCCCTTTCTTTGACTGTTTTACACCCCTCCTTTCTTGTTCAGCCGTCATGAATTTTTTTACATTTTGCATATGAATAATTGATCGGAGTTATTGATCGGCCCTTGTTTTCCAGCAGGGCTGCTGTTGTGCCTTCATCTTAGCCAGGGGGGGGGACACCAGGCTACCTAGTTGGAGTAAATCCACCTTTCCTCACTGAAGTAACCGATGTTATCACTCTCCCCCATCTACAATCCATCAATCTGCATCTGTGTCTCTTTCTCGCTCTCTCTCTCTACCTTTCCCCCTCTCCATTTCCCTCTGTCAATCCCTCTCTTTCTCTCCCTACCCCTCCCCTATCCCCCACCTCTGTCTCGCTCTCTACCTCTCCCCACATCCCACCATCTCCCTCGCTTTCCCTACCTCTCCCCCTCTCCATTTCCCTCTGTCAATCCCTCTCTCTCTTCCTGGTGTCATGTTCCATTCTCTATGTCTGTTGGTGAATGGTACAAACCTCTCTCTCACATCAATCTGATTGCCTTCTGTCAGATTAAGCTGCGTAATGGGGGCCCCAGGTCCACACACACACATACACACACACACACAAAGACACACACTCACAGACACAATGTCTCTCTACCTTCTATACATCTGTCCTTCCCATTAGACTAAGCCCCCCCACTGCGAACGCCATCCTCCTTCTGACAGGAATACGGGGATTCTAGAAAGATTGGGAATGATATCCGAGGGAATAGCGGCGCTCCCTCAAAGCCCCCTGATCATGTGACCCAGCTGGCTGAGAGACGTGTAGACGAGTCAGTGGCGTTCCGGAGGAAAACCGATATGTCTCCGAGGTCTGTGAAGTTCCCAACGTGGGATGCTGAGGTTCTCCTGTGGCGCTGTTCCAGGGATCAGCGTGCCGACTCGCTCATTTGGTTGGAATTTTGAGTCCGGAAACAGACAATGGAAGTCATGTACGTGACACGTTGGCAGAGGGCTACATGGGATCCTATTTCCTGAATAGTGCACTACTTCTCACCAGGTTCCATATAGAAGCAGGGCTACATGGGACCCTATTTCCTGAATAGTGCACTACTTCTCACCAGGGTCCATATAGAAGCAGGACTACATGGGACCCTATTTCCTGAATAGTGCACTACTTCTCTCCAGGGTCCATATAGAAGCAGGACTACATTGGACCCTATTTCCTGAATAGTGCACTACTTCTCACCAGGGCCCATATAGAAGCAGGACTACATGGGACCCTATTTCCTGAATAGTGCACTACTTCTCACCAGGTTTCATAGGAGCAAGGAGACGTTAATCCCTCCCATGTGGAGAGCAGGAGGACAGGATAGTGGATGACCTTACAAAAATGATGAATGATTGATGATGATGGTGGCGAGGGGATGAAGCTCTAATTAGGCTTGGATGATATAGACATGAGGATGATAGCCAGGAAATTCCCCAATCCACAGCCTTGTACCAAATTACAGAACATGCCGTAATGCATTATAACATACCAAATGTATTATAACATACCAAATGTATTATAACATAACAAAACCTTTTCTAAAATAGCATAATATATTATTACTTACCATAACAAATTATTACATGCCATTATGTTTTGTAAAATAACATATTGTATTAAAACATACCATAACATATTATAACATAGCGTAATGTGTTAAAACATACAAAAACGCATTATAACATACCAAAACATATTGTAACATAACCATGGCCTATTATAACATACCATAACTGATTATAACGTACCATAATGTATTGGAACTGATTACCAGTCCAGCCTTTTAACTACATAGTTCTGTTAAGTAGACTGACATAGTAACAGACTTTACCTTATTTCCGATATGTGCATTTTTCTGTCAGACTGCTGTCATGATGGAACATGTTATTGAACATGAATCACAGGTTATCACAGAGAACCCCATTGTTTCTGAGAGCCAATGACACACAGTGGAATTACCATAGGACATCAACAATAATCACTATTATCTGCATGAAAACACACACGCGTGCGCGTACATGCACACGCAGCCAACTCAATCTCTGGTGGTGCCCCTTGACCTTTGACCCAATGAACTGTGCGTGCTCAGCGGAGAGGCGGAACTAAACGGGTGTCTCCGGCGGCGTCATGAGAGCAAGCCGTCATCCGTGTAGAATGCGTGTTAGTATGAGTAGAGACCGCAACACACGGACGGCGGGCTGGCGGCACACACTGCTGAAACAGAAGACAGCTCACTTACACAGGACATCAGTGTGTGTGTGTGTGTGTGTGTGGGGGTGGTGTGTGTGTGTGGGTGGTAGCGGTAACGGGTCATGTGTGTGTGGGTGGTAGCGGTCAATGGTTGTGTGTGTGTGTGTGTGTGTGTGTGTGTGTGTGTGTGTGTGTGCGGGTCCAACCCGTCCAGAGAGCAAATAAAGTCAACCTCATTACTCTGTGTGACAATCTCCCAGGTGGAAGCTTGGGGCACTGTGTGTGTGTGGGTGTGTGTGTGTGTGTGTGTGTGTGTGTGAGTGTGTGTGTGCGCGAGTGTGTGTATGTGTGTTTGTGCTGGTGCCTGCATCGCCTGCCTCCGGGCTGGGCTTGCATTCTATGTGTGTGTATGTGTGTGTGGGTGTGTGTGTGATTTATCATGTGTGCTTTCTTTTGTCTTGGCTGTGTGTTTGTGTTAACCTGTAGGATTGTATCTCTAACTGCCAGACCAACACTCACGAGGTGAAATCTACTGGAGGTCACACTCAGGGAGACCTTTAAAGACACACACATCACTTAAATGTCTTTGATCTCACACATCACTTTTTAGTAAAAACGTTTTTTAAAGATTGCTTAATCAGTGTTATTCCCTGGGTTTATTGGACTTTGAATGGACTGGAATTCAGGATAAAGTGTGTTTACACAACAGACATTTCGAACAAGCTTGTTGACTAAACGTGGCAATTCATGTTTGCTCAAAACAACTCGAAAACCATGCAGGGAA
Source organism: Esox niger (assembly GCA_016801105.1). NCBI lineage: Eukaryota > Metazoa > Chordata > Actinopteri > Esociformes > Esocidae > Esox > Esox niger. Next base: position 27,579 of record JACXGJ010002237.1, on the reverse strand, counting down.
TTTTAAACTGTTTTTTGTGGTATGAATGTTTTCAATCAACCCCCCTTTCAGTATTTGCACAGTAGCCCAGTTTCCCGCCGTCAAACAGACAGTTCAGCGTTGAGCGTCGTTAGGATTGTCTAATGCTATCATACTGCTTCAACATTGCTGTGGTGTTTTTGAATTGATCTCTGTCTGAGGGAACGATCCCCACCAACCAAATATAATGTAGCATCTCCATCTCCTCAATCAGGCCCACTTCCTGCTAATCTAGTCTCTCTCTCTGTCTCCCTCTGTCTCAATCTCTATCTGTCTCTGTCTCCCTCTATCTCTATCTCCATCTGTCTCTATCTCTATCTGTCTCTATCTCCATCTCTCTCTATCTCCATCTGTCTCTATCTGTATCTGTCTCTACCTGTCTCTGTCTCTATCTTTATCTGTCTCTACCTGTCTCTGTCTCTATCTGTCTCTATTTCAATCTGTCTCTATCTATATCTGTCTCTATCTCCATCTGTCTCAATCTCTATCTGTCTCTATCTGTCTCTGTCTCCCTCTGTCTCTATCTCCATCTGTCTATATCTCTATCTGGCTCCATCTGTCTCTATCTGTATCTCTATCTGTCTCTTTCTCTATCTGTCTCCATCTCCATCTGTTTCAATCTCTATCTGTCTCTGTCTCCCTCTATCTCTATCTGTCTCTATCTCTATCTCTCTCTTTCTGTCTTAATCTCTATCTGTTTCTATCTATCTGTTTCCATCTCCACCTGTCTCTATCTCCACCTGTCTCTATCTGTATCTGTCTCTTCCTGTCCCAGTCTCTATCTGTCTCTATTTCTATCTGTATCTATCTCCATCTGTCTGTATTTCTATCTGTCTCTATATCTAACTGTCTCTATATCTATCTCGTATCTGTCGATATATCCATCAGTCTCAACATCCAACTATCTCTATCTATCTCTATCTCCACCTGTCTCTATATCTAAGTGAAATCTTTCTCTTTCTGTCTCTACAGGTCTTTTTCTGTTTTTCTCAATCTGTCTCTTTGTGACTATGTATGTCTCTTACTGTCAATCGCAGTCTCTTTTTATCTCTTCATAATTCCCATCCTCTCCTCTCTGGTCATGAAAAACAACAAGTTCAAGACAAGAACCAGGATAACATACTGGACAAGACTAGGAAAAGATGCACCACAACATCAGGAAAAGAACCAATATAAGAACCAGGACATGTTGGCAGAGATCTGTAAACAAGTGTTGAAATGGGCCAGGCAGAGGAAAGTGGGAAAGACTTCCGGGTTTCTATTGAATCCTTCTAGCTTGGTGAGTCTTTGTAAAAAAAACTCTGTGCCCCCCCACCCCTTCCTTGTCCAGCCCCGCCCACTCCTTCCTTGTCCACCCCTCTCTCTACTCCTTCCTTGTCCACCCCTCTCTCTACTCCTTCCTTGTCCACCCCTCTCTCTACTCCTTCCTTGTCCACCCCTCTCTCTACTCCTTCCTTGTCCACCCCTCTCTCTACTCCTTCCT